>CM064516.1:2635675-2683175 GCA_032716605.1 Paralithodes platypus
ATCGAGGGAAATCCAACGCCCGAACAAGGCCACACCACCCCAACTACAAGATGGGAGTGTATGATGATAAGTACAGTACCTCACAGACCAATGACATTGGGTGGCTGGTGGCACATTTCTGCAATAGAGACAGTGGTCAACAGGTTGGCTCAGAAGCACACTCATCACAGAGTGAGGAACCAGAAGAAACCACAACTCAGAAGGTGGAGGAAGAACAGTGTGTACCTGTTTGGTCTGCACATTTCTCGCAAGCAACGACACCAAGGATTCACTCACTCTGTACCTAGCTGAGCAACTCATAGGTACTAGCACTACTGCAAAGTTGATAACTGCGACGCGCCAGAGTGTGATGATGAACTTTGAATGCCCAGTCACTACCGGGGTCAGCACACAAGAGGAGGCTGACACTCTAATGATTCTACATGCTGCAGAAGGTGCAAGATCAGACTTATAGTACATATATATTCACCATGCACATATGTGCTCCTCTTGGCTCTTCGCAGGGTGCCAGATCTTGGCAGCAAAGCAGCACTGATCATGGGCACTGGAGAGCGCCATCACAAGGTTATGCTGAAACCCATCTATGAGGAACTTGGCCAGGAGAAAGCAGTTGCTTTAATCAACTGGCATTCACTAACTGGATGCGACACTACAGGGCACATGCGAGGAAAGGGCAAAATGGGATGCTTCATAGCATTCCTTGCTGCACATCCTCCTGTGGTTGCTGCAATTGCTTATCTGGGAGTGGTGCAGAACCATCTGTTGAAGTAGTCAGGGGCTGTGAAGAATTCCTCTGTGCACTCTTCTGCCCCAAATATCTGCACATCACAAAGGCAAATTCTCTCAGATGGCACCTCTTCAAACTGCTGAAACCTGACCAGGGAGTGGACAAACTACCACCTACCCCTGGTGCATGGCTGGAGCACATCCGGCACGTACACCTGCAGGCAAACATTTGGTCTGAGGACCTTGTCCTACATCCAACCACACCTGACCCATTGACAGAAAGAGGATGACAGGCTTCTGCCAGTGCAGAACAAGGAACCACCAGCACCAGATACAGTTCTGCAGCTTGCTAGATGCAACTGTTCTTCCATCAGGGTTCAGTCAAGCAGAAAGACATGTTCAAGCAAATGTTCCTACAGATCTAACAATCTGGTATGTACAGAACTCTGCAACTGTAAAGGAGATGAGAGCAAGTGCCAGAACACACAACAACCTGCCTCTGAAGAGGACTCTAAAGAAGAGTGAAGAGTATGTGCCTTGGACTTTGGAAAGTAATTCCAAGTACATACTCACACTATTGTACATGCTCAACGCTCATCAACTTTAAGGGTGGATCATATCGTATTTAATGCACTGAACTTAAACCCTTATTAGCGGGTGGTAGGGTATTTTACACCGTGCCGCCCAGCGTTTTTTTTTTACCCAAAATAGGGTTGTTTCCGTGCTCATTTTCATGCATAAACAAGACCCAGAGCGTAAAACAAGTATCTATCCCTGAAAGGGCGTAAACAGAGCTTTCCAATGACACTCGAACCATCCTTCTACGACCACTGGTTCTCTTGCAACGATCGTGCAACACAAGTGCAAAAACCCTAAAATAAGGTAATTTCCTTACATAATTCCCTGTGTAGCGAGTGAGAGAGAGTGGAGGAGGGTGGAATACAGCTCAGTACACCCACGGCGGTGGTGGGGAGCGGTCATGAGGTTATTACGCTCGTCCCACTGCTCCGCTCTCTCTCAGAGCAACATTATGTGCTGAAAATTGCACTCGACATATGTGGTGCACCGCCACATAGTCCATATTTATTTAACTCGACATATGTTGCGCGCCGCCAGTTAAGGGTTAAAAACAGATTCTTAATTGTGAGAAGGGTCCATGACACCATTGCACAGGCACATATTGAAATTTCAGACATGTATGAGTACATAAAAACAAATTGTATGGACTCTCACAATGGAGCTTTTGGGAGGTGAAAAATATTTAATTTTTGTTATGCCCCAAATGCCTTAAATGGCATATAGACCGACGCTATTCACTCATATTGACTTGTTTTCATATTAAAACATTACAGCATTGCAGGATTGGTCATACTGATAATTTTGAGGGGTCATATGCTTGGGTTTGTAAAATTAATAATTTTACGGTAGTGTTTTTCTTGTAATTTTCACGTCTCCATCGATTTTATAGTGACAATTACACTGGGACCAAACAGAATAAAATGGCAACAACATTTGTCCTGTTCTATTATGCATTTGGAGGTAATTGAACCCTGTTGCCAAGATTCTATACAACAACAAACATTTCCTTACATTAGCTGATGGACTAATAATTATTATGTAATATAAATATAATTATTATGTGATATTAATATAAATATTATGTAATATTAATATAATGTTACTTTATTATTATAAAGTTCGCGTGCATGAATGTGTACGTACGGTACGTTTAATACACACACACACACATACGCACGCGCGCCCACACACACACACACACGTACACGTACACATTTGCGAACACATACACACATAAAAAGACGAACCTGCAAGCACACTTACGAACACACACAGTAACCACAAGTCCCATTAGAGTTTGGATAATTGGATTATAGCTGGGTAATTAAACTGGAGTGAACAGGGAAATGAGCTGGGCGCGGGAGGACGTAGCTCTTAGGTTACTTTACACTGGACAGTGAAAATATCAAGGTGTGGTTGACGGATTGTGGTAGATGTATATCATAGTTCATTAACTGTATAAGGATTTAATTAGTAAATTAAAATATAGTGGTATAATCCAGGTTGTTTCATGTTGCGAATAGTAATCGTATTTATGAGGGATATATTATGTACATAACATATAAAAGTACACATTATATATAGTATGATTTGTGTACTTTTCATGTGTTCTTGAAGTGAAAGCAAATCCCACATTTCCATTCAATGATGTTTGCGTGTTTAGTGTTATCATTGGGAGTTTATATGGTTACATTATGGGTTTCATTAAGAACATTACGTATTAATCTGTTTGACGACACTACTACTAACTTGCCACCTAGAACCAATACTAAAATACATCCGGTAAGGGGAGAGATATATATATATTTATTATTTCTAGTTTCCTTCTTAGACCTCCATCAAACTTAAAGATACCAGCATGACCCCCCTACGAGATAATTTTGTGAAGTTTTCAGTAGAAAAAGGTTACGACCAAAGGACGGTTCCTTCTATATTGCAGGGTCGCTATCTTTCGCCAGGAAAAGATCGACACCTATATGGCAGGAAATATCTTAAAATCCCCCCTTCAGGATTATGACGCATTTTGACACTTTAGTCTGGGTATTAGTAGACGAGTTTGTTCGGCAAAGGAGGGATGTGCGTGAGTCAAAAGGTTATTACGATAGACTTTACCCCTTCGATTGCTAGAGGTCTTTCCTAAGCTGTGTAAATTTGTATAATAATATCTAGAAGAAACTGCTAAAACTCTTCATGACTCACAGGGATATAAACTCGCTGAGAAGTGATTTATGAGTATGTTGCTCTGCTTGAAAAAGTGTGTAATTATAATCGTTTGTCGACAGGTTTTGTGAAGTGCGTTTTGGTTAATCTTATGAACAGGTTATTTACCGCTTGAGGTTGATGACGCGTTTTGAAAGTTATTGTGGCTGCATAAGGCAATTATATTCATTTTGGAAGGCCTTCAAGCAGTCAAAGGGGTGAAAACTAGCTCAATCATTCCTCTGACTCCCACACTTGCTTTTTAAGCTTCACATAATCGTCTAATGATAGCCAGAATAAACTGCTAAAATGCGTCTTGCTCTTCAAGGGATTATTATTCACATTATAATTGTGTTGTCTTGAGGGTGTGTATATCCTAACTTATCTGGAAATGTTTACGCTTTGTCTAGATGTGGAAGCTATGGTAACTATATACTGGTACCGTATATGGAGGTCAAAGGGTTGACTTCACCCTTTTAACTCCCACAGATTCTTCTTAAGCTGTATAAGATCGTCTAATGTTTACCAGAATAAACTGTTAAAACGCGTCATAATCCTAAATGAGTCATAATGGTGGAATGTGCTTTTTATTTTTCCAACCACTGACAAACGTTAACCTTAGATATGTTACTGCCACATAGGGCTCATGTTAGTGGGTCGGTCACTTGGGAGCCATTATGATGAAGGCATTATCTTCACGATGCAGGTGTCATGTACACTATTAGCGTATTCTGTTATTACCAGATGACTTGATTAAAATGTGTTACAACTTCCTATTTTTATCAATTTACAGATAGTAGTTCCTGATTCCACTAGGAAGAGTGCTGTGTTTTGCTGAATTGACCGAGTTTTTATGTCAGCTCCGGAATATTTGAGGCACTACTCTTCCTAAACGGCTGCCTTCACGATATTGAACACTAAGACTAAAGTTGTTCGCACAGCCAAAATTAACAAAATTAAGTTGCCGAATATCCGCTACCGACTGTGGTGGCGTTCTTGCACCGCGAGATTGTCAAAACGGGATGTAGCGGAATCGGGATGTAGGGCGAGGTGGGGGTGTAACGTACTATTATTGGAAAACTAATCATTAAAAATCTGGGAAACAACTTTATTGAAAAATATTGCTATGAAAATATACTTTAGGCAATGGGCTACCATGGGTGATTTTTTGCATTAATCTATATAAGAGTTAAGGTCTACCTCTGATCATTTTCCCAAAATATTGATTTTGTACAAATCACCCCCATATACGGGATGATACATACACTGTATTTTTGTCACCAAAATACATACTGAGAATGTAAATAAGGTTATAATTTAATAAACTAAATAAACAATAATATGCCTAGAGACTTATTGACCTCTGGATTTTGAAATAAACGTACATTTATCACTTTTGTGTTTCTTAATTTGTGTCCACCTCTTTTTCTCATGTAAAAGAAAATATTTTCAGTTTTGAATAGTAATCATTCAACACAAATCACTGCACAATTGATGTATATAAACTATAATAGTACTTAACTGTGAAACAGGCTGAAACATAGGCTTTGTTCCACAAAATCCTCCTCTTCCACTTCATCGGAGTATTCCGATGAATCGTAAAATAGTAAAATAGTTCATTGCAGACTAGTCAAATTAACCTGTTACATAAGTATCACACTTAATCCTCCCGCATCCAGCAACTTAATTATCTAACTTATGGTAAGACATTCTCTAATTTGCCATGAAATACCAGGCTGGGCGATTTTTCGAAGCCTTGTGTTTTTCTGTATTTTCATCCACCAGAATGCTGTTTATTGTGATGTATCATATGTCAATAGAAAGAAGAATAACTGTACTACATTATAAACAAAACAAAAAATGTAAAAAAATCGAAATATAAAAGTGTAAACGACTCCGGAATAAAGGTTTTTCCCGGACAATTGTCTTCACACCGTCCTATCTCGAAATTGTGAGAGATGACCATATATTTTTATTTGCTCAAATAATAGTATTTTTTCTCTTCTTTCCAAATCTGAAAACATAAATTGTCTATCTTCAATAGTTCTCAAGCAGTGACCGAAAACAAAAAAAGTATGACTTTGCATGATATGGTTTATAACATTTGCGAATTATTTCGTTGTTACGATGTCTATGTTTCTCAATTTAAGCTATATGAATACGGCAGATAATGCTGAAGAGAATAAAAAAAACTAGAAGTTCCTACGACAAATACTTTTTGCCCTATGAATACTTGAAATGAAGAGCCAAAATGCGAATATTTACGCTTCACTCGTCCCCGTTCCGCCGACGCTAGCCGGGTTCCGACCTGTTCCACACCTCGGCGTTGCTTTATTTGCTCGGATACGTATATAACTGTTGATATCACCGTAATTGGAAATTATGCTCTTTCTAATGGTGAAAACCAAAATAATATAGCATAATTGGTTTGCGAGCTATGCGCAATTGTTTCCATGCATTGTTATTGTTATGTAAATATATGAGAATATTTATACAGTTGTTTATCTTTGCCACAATATACAACACTTTTATATAATTTTCCTTGCCAATAATTGTATAATGTTCATAGAACACATGTCAGTCATGAAGGTTGTCAATTTTACTTACCTGGTAGGGCCACAACCCTTTCCAACGAGAAGGGAAATGGCTCCTGGGTTGACAGTGAAAAAACAAAACAAGAAAGCCAGGTTATCTTCAAGTAATAAATTCAGAAATAATTATATTGTACACACAAATAAAGTAATATATAAATATATAAATATATATATATATATATATATATATACTGTATATATACAAGGTGTCAAACAAAATATAATGAATGGTAACAAAAATGTGTGTATGTGTGTGTGGGTATATATATTGTTACGTATCTTGATCCTCAAGTGGTTAACTTGATGAATCTAGATAGCACAGAGATATATATTAAGGTATCAGTCAGCTGAAGGCAAAACAAAAGTAAAATCTAATAAAATGATTTACTGTTGTTGCTTCCTTTCCTTTTGGATCTTAGGACTTAGCATCCTCTATTGACTGATACTCTTTAATTATTAAAAATACTGAAACTACTTAAAGTCATGTAGTATTTATAAAGAATTATTATTTAACCGAAGCTTAGTAGGCTATGGTTATGAACCGAAGAAGTATATCTAAAGAAGGACTATTAATTCTATAAAAAGTCTTGAAAAATAAATATTAAAGTAAGAATATTTCTGTCTCTTACCCCTTTTTGAAATGAATAGATAGTTTTCTTATATGTCCTTTTATTTATATTTAATGTAATTATTCTTGGTTCTTGTCTTACGTTAATAGTATTATATTATTATTATCATCAGGATTTATATCAAAGTCACATAAAAAGTTAGATATATATTTAATAATTAGTTAAATGTATTTCTTAACCACGTAACAATGTGGTTTTATTAGGAGTAAATTAAGTTACAGGATCGCTTCATAGATTCGATTCAGGTCTCACCCAAATAATATGAAAAGCAAAATATAATATTTTGAAGCAAAAGAATTGTCTTCAGCTTAGGAAAACACTAGAAGTAATATTAACACAGCCATGTTAGTCTAAGGCGATATTACTAATATGAGACAATAGCATCACCGTACTACGCACCGTTAAGCAATGTAAGCTTAATTAAAAGAAAATGAAAGAACTCGTAAGTATTAATATAAAACAATAGTATTACTTTCATCATAACCCAATTACTTAAAGAGTTGCTTTAGTCCACAAGTTAGTCAACTAAAATAGTTAAGTACATAATAGTACGTACATAATAGTAGCGTTAACGTTAATTCGCAATCAAATAGTTAAACACATAATAGTAGCGTTAAACGTTAATTCCCAATCAAATAGTTAAGCACATAATAGTAGCGTTAACGTTAATTCCCAATCAAATAGTTAAGCACATAATAGTAGCGTTAACGTTAATTCGCAATCAAATAGTTAAACACATAATAGTAGCGTTAACGTTAATTCGCAATCAAATAGTTAAACACATAATAGTAGCGTTAACGTTAATTCCCAATCAAATAGTTAAGCACATAATAGTAGCGTTCACGTTAATTCCCAATCACATATCTCACTAACCAACATAACGTAAGTGTTTACACCGAACACACTTAACACACACTTATATAATCTGACTGACAGTCACAAACCCATTATAATACTTCACCCCGTCTTCCTCCAGCTGCAAGTTCACCTTCCCCAACTCCAAATGAGACTGATTTGAATGCCCACAACTCGGGTCTTATATACTAAACAATGATGGTGTAGGAACGAATCAGGAGGCGGGGGGTGGTGCCCGCTCCAATCACAGCTCCTCGAGTTGCATAGCAGGTGCATGGTCCAATCACAGCTCCTGGCGTCGAACATACGTCATAGCGTCGGGTAGTTTGCAGGATCCCCTATGACGCACGCAGGTGTGAAGGCTTGTTTGCTGGTATGCGGCGAGCTGGTTTCCCTACTCGCTAGTTCGCTCGCTAGTTTGCTTCGCCGCTTGGGTAGTTTGGCTCCTTCAACTCTAATTCTAACTCTTAAATTAACATACAGGGCTCCGTATGTCAGACCTCCCCCCTAGAAAAGAGTTTAAGGAGTATTGTACATAATATTAAACATAATACATAAATAGATTCACCACCAGCTTGGCAACAGCAAGATTATAATGAGGATATAAAAGGATATCACCCAAAGTAGGCAACGTCTCCAGGTACCACATCAGAACATAGCCGGAACGTAGCTGGAGCGTTATTCGAACTGCAAGGCATCTCACAGCTGAAGGCTTAAAAGCTCACTACAAAAGCAATGATATTTACCTCGCTACAAGGGAGAGCTAATTGCCAAAATCCTCTCATTAAATTAAACTTACTGCTGTATGAGGCCATCCCGGTAAATGCAATCTTTGATCCGTGGCAGTGGGTAGGTATCGTTCTTTGTGACAGCATTAACTTGCCTATAGTCCCTACAAAACCTATGGCTCCCGTCTGGCTTTGGCACAAGTATGACCGGACTACTCCACTGGCTTAAGGCCCTTTTGATCAGCTTGTTTGACAACATGTAGTCAAGCTCGACCTGCAGTATACTCCTGCGTTGTGGTGAGACACGGTAGGGGGATAGTTGAATGGGAGTTGCATCCCCTACATCGATGTCGTGCAAGGCCAAAGAAGCGAGCCCTGGAGTATCATGGAACACACTGGGAGACTGAGATAAAACAGAGATTAGTTGGTTCGCTTGATCAGAGGGAAGATGACATAGTTTAGATGGTAATTCCCTCCAAGCCACTGAATTATACTGAAAGTTGGATATACTACATGACAAGTCAAAGTCTGCATGGATACCTTCAGGCTCTGGAACAGTCTGTTGCGGGTCAGTAAGAGAACTGACTTCGTCCGCACCAGGCTGTCCACAGGTCCTGACATTCACTGCCACAGTGGGAGAATCTGGAGGAGAGGAATCAGGGGACCTATGGTAGGGTTTCAACATATCTATATGGAATACTTGCGTGGGCATTCTCCTGTCTGGGGTAGTTACTAGATAATCGGTAATGCTCACCCTCCGAATGATCTTATATGGGCCCCTGAACTTGGCAGATAAAGGTTGGCCAAAAAGGGGGAGCAGGACCAAAACCTCATCACCGGGCTGAAACTCCCTCTCACGGGCTTTCCTGTCATACCATTTCTTCATGGAGCTTTTAGCCACGGTCAAGTTTTGAGCGGCAAACTCACATGAGGATCTCAGCCGGGTTTTGAAATCTGAAACATACTTGAGGAGGTTTTGGTTCCCCTCCTGGCCAACTAGACTATCCTGCAATAGTTGCAAAGGACCTCTTACCTGGTGACCGGAAACTAGCTCATTAGGGGAAAAACCCAGGGATTCAGTTGGAACCTCACGAGTAGCAAATAAAAGAAAAGGTACACCCTTATCCCACTCAACTCCGGTCTCTGTACAATACTTACGTAACATTCCCTTTAATGTCTGATGATATCGTTCGAGAACCCCTTGACTCTCTGGGTGGTAGGTGCTAGACTTAACATGCTCGATACCCAACTCCTTCAGGGACTGCTGGAAAATGTTAGAGGTAAAATTAGTTCCTTGATCACTTTGCACCTCATGGGGGAAACCCATTCTGGTGAAGAATTTGAGCAGTTCCTTGATAACAGTTGGAGCAGAGGTAGTCCTTAAGGGTATAGCCTCTGGGTAGCGAGTTGCCATGTCCATGATAGTTAATAAATAAATGTTACCTTGGGAAGTCTTAGGCAATGGGCCTACAATGTCCACTACCACCCGAGTAAAAGGATTCTCGAAAATGGGCAAGGGCACCAGATGATGTACAGGCACCTTCTGATTGGGTTTTCCTGTCATCTGGCAAGTGTGACACACTCTACAAAACTCCACTACATCTGCACGCATTCCTGGCCAGTAAAAGTGGGCTCTGATTCTGTCTAGAGTTTTTCTCACACCTAGGTGTCCTGCCAATGGTATACAATGTGCCATTTCCATGATATCTCTACGACAAGGTTTGGGGACTACTACTTGATGGACGTCCCAAGCCCCGTCATCGATTGGTCTGTGTGGCGGTCTCCATCTTCGCCACAATACTCCTCCTTTGAGGTAGAAACATTCACCACCCTCCTTCTCACATTCCTCTTCACTCATGGACCTGGCAGCTAACTCCTTGCATTCACTATCATCTCTCTGTAGCTCTACCAGGCCACTAGGACAATTTGGAGGGGTTTCATGGTCATCCTTAGGGTCAAGATGAGCCATAAAGGTGTCAGATAAATCCACCTCAGTCACATCATCAGGCACAGTTGGAGCGTCATTCACACTCTCATCATCCCTTTCATCAACTCTTACATTCGGTACATTTCTGTCTGAGGGAACTGCTACTTGAGACATTAAACGTGTGACAGCACACACAGGGAAAACTGTTGGCATCTCCTTTTCGAGCTCACCGGTTAGTGGCTCGTTAACAGGGAAAAGTGACAAAATGGGGTCTGGTCGGACCTTCTCACCTGCTACATCATTCCCCAAAAGGAGCGTTACCCCAGGCACAGGGATATCTTGGGACCTACACAAAGCTATGGTGGCCTCACCCTGTAGTAACTCACATTCAATTTCGCCTTTTACCAAGTATGCATAAAACTGGCCTCCAGCACCTCTCATTACAACTGGTTCGCCAGGTGGGCACTCAGTGTAAGGATTCACCATGAGGGTGCTAGTAGAACCTGTGTCTCTCAGAATTTTTACCTCATGCATACAACCATTTAATCTCACGTTGCCAGATGAAATAAAGGGACGGTAACTGTCCTGCACTGATGGTGAAATTATTATTGGCTTAACCCTAGTGGGTTGCACCACACATGCTACTACACCCCTGTCTAGATGATTTACGTTAGCTGCTAGGTACTCCTTCTGTCGGGAGTCCTGCATTAAAGGAACTTTTGGTGCTAGGTACTCCTTCTGTCGGGAGTCCTGCATTACAGGAACTTTTGGTGCTAGGTACTCCTTCTGTCGGGAGTCCTGCATTAAAGGAATTTTTGGTGCTAGGTACTCCTTCTGTCGGGAGTCCTGCATTAAAGGCACATATGGAGTTTGAGATACGGCGGCATCTGCCTGCCCCGATCTCTCGGTTTTCTCCTTGGCCCAGCACTGATAAGCTAGGTGGCCTCTCATGCCACAAAAAGTACATACTTTAGGGATAACGGGAAAGTTCCCTCTTTGAGATTACTATTACTTTGGGGCCCACCTCTGTTACCGTTGCCCTGAGTCGCATTTTTAGTTGGGGGAACAATTCTGTTTTGGCTAGCTGGGGAAGACGTTATAGGCTTGTGACTGGGTCTGTCAGATTTGTGATTGGGATACTTAAAATTAGAACTACAATTATCGTAGGGCTTCTTTCCACGAAATTTGTTGTTGAGCCCGTATGTGTCAGCCATGTCAGCAGCGTCGGCAAGACAATCTACCTTTTTCCCCTTTAAATGATAGGATACAGAAGAATCAATTTTCCATAGGAAATTTTCTAACAGGACCAACTCCTTCAGATCGTTGTAGCTTGTGACTTTCTTACTCTTGACCCAATGATTGAAAGTTTTAGTCATGGTCCTGGCAAATACCTTATGGGTTTCTTCTACTTTCTTCTGGTTTTTACGGAAAGATTGCCTGTAAGCCTCAGGCTGCAATTGATAGGTTTTTAGGATAGCTTCTTTGAGATTGTCATAATCCTGCCTAACTTCTGCTACTTCTGACAAATACGTGGCTCGAGCCTGCCCTGTCAAAACAGTTTGTAACATAAAAGGCCATTGATCTCTTGTCCACTTCATACCTCCAGCAACTTCCTCAAACAAAAGAAAGCAATCCTGCACATTATCCTCAGTGAAAGGTGGAATGACACTAGTCATAGTTAATCCCAGAGGGGGAGCAATTTCGGGAGCATTTGTATTGACATTTAGTTGAGCCGTACGATATTGATATTCACATTGTTCGGTCGTTGCACTGGCATTTAGTCTGACTTGTTCGGTCTTTGCTTCGGCATTTATTCTGGCTTCTTCGGTATTTATTCTGGCTAGTTCTATATTTAGTCTGGCTTGTTCGGTCTTTGCTCTGCTTTGTTCTAGTTCGAATAATTGATCAATGGTAAAACCAGGTGGCAATTGTTCATCAAGTTGGCTAGGTTTACTCGGGATCCCACCAACTGCTCCGTCACCCTCCCCGCCTTCTACAGGGAACAGGTGGGTTTTATGGTCTGAGCCACCTCTACTTTAGACATGTTTGAGACAGTTAATTGGAGATGTGAGGCAAGCACTTTCAGTTCGGATTTTGACAGACAGTCAATATCAGGGGCTGTGGGTTCTGATTCTATGAAAACTCGAGCATCTTCGTCATTAATTAGATGAGGCATGATTAATATTTGATTTTGAAGTAGTGAAACGTTAATGAAACTGAGTGAAACTGTATGAAACGAATCCTGGCGAGGTCGCCACTCTTCTGTTACGTATCTTGATCCTCAAGTGGTTAACTTGATGAATCTAGATAGCACAGAGATATATATTAAGGTATCAGTCAGCTGAAGGCAAAACAAAAGTAAAATCTAATAACATTATTTCCTGTTGTTGCTTCCTTTCCTTTTGGATCTTAGGACTTGGTATCCTTTATTGACTGATACTCTTTAATTATGAAAAATACTGAAACTACTTAAAGTCATGTAGTATTTATAAAGAATTATTATTTAACCGAAGCTTAGTAGGCTATGGTTATGAACCGAAGAAGTATATCTAAAGAAGGACTATTAATTCTATAAAAAGTCTTGAAAAATAAATATTAAAGTAAGAATATTTCTGAATACCCCTTTTTGAAATGAATAGATAGTTTTCTTATATGTCCTTTTATTTATATTTAATGTAATTATTCTTGGTTCTTGTCTTACGTTAATAGTATTATATTATTATTATCATCAGGATTTATATCAAAGTCACATAAAAAGTTAGATATATATTTAATAATTAGTTAAATGTATTTTTTAACCACGTAACAATGTGGTTTTATTAGGAGTAAATTAAGTTACAGGATCGCTTCATAGATTCGATTCAGGTCTCACTCAAATAATATGAAAAGCAAAATATAATATTTTGAAGCAAAAGAATTGTCTTCAGCTTAGGAAAACACTAGAAGTAATATTAACACAGCCATGTTAGTCTAAGGCGATATTACTAATATGAGACAATAGCATCACCGTACTACGCACCGTTAAGCAATGTAAGCTTAATTAAAAGAAAATGAAAGAACTCGTAAGTATTAATATAAAACAATAGTATTACTTTCATCATAACCCAATTACTTAAAGAGTTGCTTTAGTCCACAAGTTAGTCAACTAAAATAGTTAAGTACATAATAATAGCGTTAACGTTAAATCCCAATCAAATAGTTACGTACATAATAGTAGCGTTAACGTTAATTCGCAATCAAATAGTTAAACACATAATAGTAGCGTTAAACGTTAATTCCCAATCAAATAGTTAAGCACATAATAGTGGCATTAACGTTAATTCCCAATCAAATAGTTAAGCACATAATAGTAGCGTTAACGTTAATTCGCAATCAAATAGTTAAACACATAATAGTAGCGTTAACGTTAATTCGCAATCAAATAGTTAAACACATAATAGTAGCGTTAACGTTAATTCCCAATCAAATAGTTAAGCACATAATAGTAGCGTTCACGTTAATTCCCAATCACATATCTCACTAACCAACATAACGTAAGTGTTTACACCGAACACACTTAACACACACTTATATAATCTGACTGACAGTCACAAACCCATTATAATACTTCACCCCGTCTTCCTCCAGCTGCAAGTTCACCTTCCCCAACTCCAAATGAGACTGATTTGAATGCCCACAACTCGGGTCTTATATACTAAACAATGATGGTGTAGGAACGAATCAGGAGGCGGGGGGTGGTGCCCGCTCCAATCACAGCTCCTCGAGTTGCATAGCAGGTGCATGGTCCAATCACAGCTCCTGGCGTCGAACATACGTCATAGCATCGGGTAGTTTGCAGGGTCCCCTACGACGCACGCAGGTGTGAAGGCTTGTTTGCTGGTATGCGGCGAGCTGGTTTCCCCACTCGCTAGTTCGCTCGCTAGTTTGCTTCGCCGCTTGGGTAGTTTGGCTCCTTCAACTCTAATTCTAACTCTTAAATTAACATACAGGGCTCCGTATGTCAGAATATATATATATATATATATATATATACAAGGTGTCATAAATATATATATATACAAGGTGTCAAACCACAGAAATATGCAGATTTCCAAGCCACCCTAGGAGGTACTGCATTTGACTCGTTATTTTTTTAGAGTGGTTTCCCCAGGAGGCCTATATCCACTTTGAAGATGAAGGTGGGTGAATGAAGGTGGTAAATGTAGGTGGGTGAATGTCGGTGGGTGAACGACGGTGGGTGAATGAAGGTGGGTGAATGAAGGTGGGTGAATGAAGCCGGGTGATTGAAGAAGAGAAATGGAGAAGAGAAATGAATGAATGAATGAATGAATCAATGAATGAATGATTGCACATGGCTCCTGACTATAGGACACCTGCATTGTGGCTATGGAAAAAGGTTGAAGCAGTTGTTGACGTCAATGCAGAGGGCAACCGTGCAAGTCGTGCAGCGGAAGCTTGTGTCCTTGCGAATGCCGTTCATTACTTTGCAGTAATAGCAACGGAGTCGCTTCTTGGCCGGAATCCTCTGCCGAGTATGGTCCAAGGCCTTGTTCAACCGGACATGGTTCAGAACAATAGGACGGGGCCTTGGGACCACTCCAGGTCGAGGTCTCCGGACTCGCACCGCTCGTGCTGCTTCCAGTACTGGTGGCGGTTGGTTGGCAGCTTCAAGAGCTGCTTCCCCATCGTCACCAGCAGCAGCTGCATCAGGTGCTAGTACCACGGGGGGTAGAACCAGGACATAGTTTCCCCCCGGCGGAGGGAGCATCAGCAGCAGCATCGTCTGGTTCTGGTGGTGGGGAGGGGACATCGAGACGTGGTGCCCTCTCAACGCCTCCACCAGGAGCAGCAACAGGAGAGGGTGGAGTGTTGTCAGGAGCAGCAGGGGCTGGGGAGTCTGGATGGTCGTCGTCGGACGACCCAGATGGTCCACCGGGTTGCCGTTGCCTGCGTGCATGCCTCTGTGGCTCACGCTGGTCAGGCGGCAGATCTTGTGCTCGGTGGACTGGCCTCCCCGACATTGGCCACTCTGCAGGGTTGAATTGCAGCAAGGACGTACAGATGTGCTCCTGGAAGTCGAGCAAGGTCATCTTCTTCCTTGGGTAGCACTTCCTGTAAAGGACATGGGCGTTGAAGAGGGCCATTTGGATGAAGTAGAAGGTGATCTTCTTCGTCCACTTGACCGTCCTTTGCTGGATGGGGTAGTACTGGACCATCTGGTCGAAGTGATCCACCCCACCCATGTGTAAGTTGTAGTCTTCAAGATCTCCCTCTGTCCACGACGCCACCTGCCCTGTTGGTCCTTCTCTTAGAAACTGACATGCTTCGGGATGGTGTCCTGTTTGTGGAAGGTGGACACCATGTTGACGATGCACTTGTCTCGCCAAAGTAGGACCATGGTTAAGCCGTTGTTCATTGCTATTGTCGCATCGCGTTCAAGATCTTTTGCTTTAGCAATGTTGCACAACCGCTTAGGAGCTCCTCGTACAAGACGCAGGGTGCCACACACATAGATGTTTTGTGTGAGCATTTGCTGGCACAGGTCAACTGAGTTGTAATAGTTGTCCATGTACAGCTTGTACCCCTGGCCTCTGAAGGACTCTGTGAGACCCTCCACCGTCTCCTGGAGAGATCGACCCGGACCGGTGTAGACCCGAAAGTCCCACACAGAGCCAGTCAACGCCTCTGCCAGGATGTACAGCTTGATACCGTACTTCGTCGGCTTCATTGGGTTGTAAACCTTGAATGAAAGGCGACCCTTCCATCCAAGGCTGCCTTCGTCAAGGGACACCTTTTCGGCGGGGATGCATGCCAGCTTGAAGCCTTCAAGTAGGTATTCCATCACCGTCCGAACCTTCACAAGCCTGTCCTTGTTCTGCCTGCAGACTGCCTTATTGTTGAAAGCATGGAAATACTTCAACAAGGCTAGAAACTTAGTCCTACTCATCGTTCTCCGAAATACTGGGTAGTCGTGAAGGACAGTTGAACGCCAGTAGTGACTCAGAGAAGGAATCTTGATGATGCCCATGAGGAAGTACAGGCCAAGGAATTTGGCAATTTCCTCCTCACCAAACAGGTGCCAAAGAGCGGCTGCTCCGTCAACGAACTTGGCGTAAGCATTTGTCTCCAATACCAGGAATTGCAGCATCTCCCTTGTGAAGAAGAGCTGGAAGAACTGGAGAGGAGTCACCAGCTTTGGAACCTGCATGCCAGGGGTCCCTGTGAACAGATCAGGCTGGGGGTCGAAGCGGGCGTCGGTCCAACCGGCATCACGATCGGGGGCAGGATCGCGAGCACGGCCACGACCACGACCACGACCACCGAGAGGACCACCGCGAGGAACACCTCTGCGGCCCATGGGCCTACCACCTGCCCCCCTACGGGGCCCTGGCCTCCGGCGTGGCATAGGTGGTAGGTCGAGGGGTTGAGTGGGCTTCTGCTTCAGATGATGCAGAAGCCGGTGAACCTGGTGCAGCACCAAGTGGTGAAAGGTGTGGAGCTGGTGAACCTGGTGCAGCTGCACCAGCTGGTGAAAGGTGTGGAGCTGGTGAACCTGGTGCAGCTGTTCCAGTTGGTGAACGGTGAAGAGGAAGCCTTTGGGGAAGAAGCTCCTCGATTGCTGCTGGAGGATTCAACGCTGTGCGTGACACCTCAGCAACAACCTGAGCACGCACTGCGGCTTCAGCAACCTCAGCACGCATTGCGGCTCGATGCTCAGGCAGAACAAATGCCGAGGGGGTCAACGGTGTGTCGCTGAAGGGGGACACTGCGGGGGTGACCGTTCCCATGACATGCGAAGGCGGGGTATTCAAAGTGCCCACAGCAAGTAGCGTAGCAAACAGGTGTGGGCTGCGGGCTGGTGATCCTGCTGGAAGCAAGGATGAGGCACCGCCACGCGAGGTGGATGGAAGAGGTGACGTGGGAAGTTGGGTGATGGTAGGAGGTAATCGGTGATGTTAGGAACTGGTAGAGATGTAGATGGGATGGGATGAGATGTAGATAGGATGGGATGAGATGTAGATGGGATGGGATGGATGGTGTTGGTGGTGGTGGTGGATCCGCTGGGGCTGGTTCAGCTGATGGTGGTGGTGGTGGGTCGTCTGGCGTTGCTGGGGCTGGTTCTGCTGGTGGTGGTGGTGGTGGTGGGTAGTCCGGTGTTGCTGGGGCTGGTTCTGCTGGTGGTGGTGGTGGTGGGTCATCCGGCATTGCTGGGGCTGGTGGTGGATCGGCCAAGGCGTGGGCGTCGAGGCGGAGTCGTTTGGGCGGAGGTGAAGCCCAATCCTCATCTCCAGTCGACCACTCGTCCGACTCACTCTCGCTCGCCATCTCGTCCGTCATTAGGTCCAGCACCTCGTTTACCACATCCTACAGCTCGGAGTCCCGCAATCGTTTCTTGGTATCCTTGTTGTCTGACATGGCAGCTGGCATATGGCAGCAGGCAGTAGTTAGCTTACGATGCTGAAACCAAGAAAAGGAAATAAAGGAAAAACGTAATTGACGTTGATAGTTGTTATGACGCAAGTTCGCCATCACTGGATCCATATGACGTTGGTATAGTTCACCATGACGTAGTCATAGTTTTGCATTATCCGATTCCAGATGACGTGAGTATAATGGATTCATAACGGTATAGTTCCGCATTTTGTAATTCAAATGGGGGAACACCATGACGTAGTCATAGTTTGGCATTATCCAATTCCAGATGACGTGAGTATAATGGATTCGTGACGGTATAGTTCCGCATTTTGTAATTCAAATGGGGGAACACCATGACGTAGTCATAGTTTGGCATTATAGGAATATATTTATACCTTGGGGCTCTTTGGCCAAACACCCTGGGGAACAGGAACAACACAACAGGGGAACAGGAACAACACAACAGGGAAGGGGACAAGAACAAAAAAAATATATATACGGTATATACCTGTATATATAAAATAAATAAAATCAAACATAAAAATATATATAAAATAACAATAAATACTCGATTATGGGACTTGCCCTTGCTCTGGACCTAGGGGGTGGTCCCAGAGACACCCTGGGGAACAGGAACAACACAACAGGGGAACAGGAACAACAGGGAAGGGGACAAGAAAACAAAATATATATATATATATATATATATATATATATATACGGTATATACGTGTATATATAAAATAAATAAAATCAAATAAATAAAAATATATATAAAATAACAAGAGAAATACTCGATTATGGGCCTTGCCCTTGCTGTGGACCTAGGGGGTGGTCCCAGAGACACCCTGGGGAACAGGAACAACACAACAGGGGAACAGGAACAACAGGGAAGGGGACAAAAAAAAAATATCTATATCTATACGGATTATACCTGTATACATAAAATAAATAAAATCAAATAAATAAAAATATATATAAAATAACAATAGAAATACTCGATTATGGGCCTTGCCCTTGCTGTGGACCTAGGGGGTGGTCGCATGGACACCCTGGGGAACAGGAACATTAAAAAAAAATATATATAAATGAAATAAAATTATAAATAAAATAAAATAAAACAAATAAAATAAATAAAATAAATAAAAACTATAATAAATCCCAATAAATAAAAAATAACTATATAAATACTCGATTATGGGCCCTGCCCTTGCTGTGGACCTAGGGAGTGGTCTCATGGACACCCTGGGGAACAGGAACAATAAACAAAATATATATAATTATGAATGAAATAAAATTATAAATAAAATAAAATGAAATAAATAAAATAAATAAAATAAATAAAAACTCTAATAAATCCCAATAAATAAAAAATAACTATATAAATACTCGATTATGGGCCTTGCCCTTGCTGTGGACCTAGGGGGTGGTCCCATGGACACCCTGGGGAACAGGAACAATAAAAAAAGAATATATAAATGAAATAAAATTATAAATAAAATAAAATAAAATAAATAAAATAAATAAATTAAATAAAAACTATAATAAATCCCAATAAAAAAAAATAGGCCTATATATAAAATAACAATAGAAATACTCGAATATATATATATATATATATATATATATATATATATATATATATATATATATATATATACGATAGGCTATATATATATAAAATAAATATATGCCTAAACATATAAAATATCCCAGCTCTGAGGAAAAGGTAAGGTCAAGGAGTGGGGACCCGCCGCAGGCAAATAATTATGAGATTAGGTTAGGTACTTTACCCAGACATCTGTGGCTGTCCAAAGGTTCACTGCTGTAGTGTAGTGTAGAGTGGCGCATAAAAGTCTTGTCTGTTCTTTGTCAGGCTATTTACCGTGACATATTTGTACTTACCGTGACATTTTTGTATAAATAATTTGTTTATAATTATCCACACTTCACTGTCAGTTACTTCACTCAAATAAAACTGTGTATTCACTCAAAAATTGCCCAAATTGGGCATAAAAATTGCCAAAAATGGGCAAAAACAACTATATTTCGTAATTACAGCTTTATTATACTTCGTAGGTAGTATTTATTGATAAATATATTGGTCTTTCAAGCGAAAATGAAGGTTTTAGGGCAATATATATACGACACACGTATAGCCTAGATTACATTCGTAATCACAAACCTAACATAAGTTAGGAATGTGACTATGAATGCTTACTACACTAACCCTACGAATATGATATAAATAATATTATTCACAGTTCACAACACTTCCACTGGGTCCATTCTAGCCGCCTAAAAACCACATGGCTGGCTATGGAGAGGCGAACAACGAGGCACAAAGTCACAAATCACAAGTAATCACAAACCTAACATACGTTAGGAATGTGACTACGAATGCTTACTACACTAACCCTACGAATATGATATAAATAATATTATTCACAGCTCACAACACTTCCACTGGGTCCATTCTAGCCGCCTAAAAACCACATGGCTGGCTATGGAGAGGCGAACAATGAGGCACAAAGTCACAAATCACGAGTTATATACATAAATTATAAATACATAGCCACAAATTGATGATACACTGCCACTTGGTACATAAATAATCCAGATTTGCCCGCCTGAAACCCGCTCCATGGCGGGCAATGGAGGCGAGACGAGATTTAAAGGTCCGGGAGTACTACCTCACAGACTGGCGGCCGGCTCACAACTGGTGAAACAAAGGCCCGCACTCTTCTCACAGGGACGCTAGGGGGTTGCCAGATATTTCAGTTCGTAACTTACTGATGGCTAACTTACCAGCCAAAAACACGTCAAAATCGCGTTATAAACTTATTTACCACGAATATTTCTAACATACGGGTGGCATTATAACGCAATTGCGTCATACGACCACTCTTCGAGGGGTGGCGTTATTACGCGATCGCGTCGTAAAAATGCGGGAGGGTTAATATATATAAAACAAATGATATATGTCTTCAAATAATTACAATTATTATTTATAATACTAAAAAAAGCACCATAAACATTATTATGAATGCACATACATAATTTCATGTTGGGGACTTAAAAGTGGAATCTTGTACACAACCAAGTAATATATATAACCGGCCACGGGCTATGTGTTAGAATAATTCTCTGTACCCTCGCACCCGGCAAAATTACAAAAACTTAAAAATGAATAATACTAATGAAAATAACCGGCTTCTTTTCGATGATAACTGTAAATGTAAACTCTGTGTGAATGAATTTGATTTTGAACATCAACAATTTTTTAAAAGTTACATTACCAATACAAAAATTTTGTTTTTAAATTCTTCTGTTAATGTAACATCTCCATGCAAAGTAAAGAATGTTATCTATTTAATAACCTGTGATAAATGTGGTATACAATATGTTGGAAAGACGGAGCAATGTTTAAGAGAAAGAGCCTACGGGCATAGATCAGGAATTAAGAACGGCATCGACTCCAAGATTCTTCTATATAAGCATTTTAACACAGATTGTACTAAATTTGATTGTAAATACAAAATTATAGAAATTGTTCAAAGTAATCAAAATGTTTTAGATAGAGAAAATTATTGGATTGGAAAATTAATGACCATCTATCCATTTGGACTTAACAATCAAATAAAAAATGTAGGCAACATTTTGTATAAAGATTTATTAAAAAACTATTTTAATAACCCATATTTTAACTTCCCTGTTTTAAACAGAAGACCTGGTAGACACGGTAATAGAAGACTAAATACATTTAACACCTAATTAATAAAAAGAAAAACAGGTCTGATATTAAAATTATTGTTAATAATTTATATTCATTATATCGAAATTTCGGAATTAAAAAATTAAAAGATTCATTGAAAGGCCTACAAAAGAAAAGTTTTGCTCCTTTTATAGAAAATATTCTAAACATAAACATAATTTCACAAATAAATTTAAGAATATAGTCTTTGCTTTTATGGGATATATTAGAGCTAATTCTAAGAAATCCAAAGATAACCGTATTAAAGATAAAGTCATGTCCACTTTAAATTATTCCTCTAAAATTTTAGACAAAATTAATGTTAACAGTCTTATTAATTCAAAGAAAGTTAATTCCATGTTACCAGATGGTTGTAAAGATTTCAAACCATTAATAGTGTATTCATATGAACGACCTGTTGGGTCTATTATTTGTAATTATAATAAAGTTTTAGGAAATCTTTCAGATAATGATATTTTCAATAATAATAAATGCGTGTGTGAAAGAGTCATGGATATGCCAGCTAGCAGACGTGATGCACTAGCAAAGTTCATTTATAGTCCGATATGTCACATATTAACAGGTGATGTAGAACTAGTTAAACATTTTGCAAACGACAAATTAGCGGAGCTATGTCGTAAAGGGTTTAAATTTAGAATAGGGAGTAATAAAGTAACATGGGACATAATTTTAAAAGATATTGTTTTTTCAGTCAATAAATTAAAAGATAAATTGTTAAAAATTGCGTGCTGCGATGCGAGAGAACTAGAAGCATGGTCTAAATTATTAATTAAGTTCATTAGAAATAAAATTTTCTCGCTTAAAAATGAATTTAATCTTTCAGATTTTATAGACTATAATTATAATAAGCTTAAACCTGATTTAATAAATTTACATAAACATTTTGTAATCACTACAGTAGATAAAGCCAGCAATAATTATAGCTTCACATGTAAGAAATTTTATCTTGAAAACATGAAAAAAGAATTAGGTATTAAGGGTAACATATTACGTACAAATATTTGCGGTAATTCTGTTTATGAAATTCAAAATAATCTGAAGATTGATAACTTAATCGATGAACATACCAAGAAAAATATAACATTTGATATTAAACTTTCTGATAAGAACAAGTGCATTGCAAAATGATACATGTTACCTAAATTTCATAAAAGACCTTATAAATATCGCTTTATTGCCGGAGCAAAATTTGCTACCACTAAAACTCTATCAGAACAAGTCGTAAATTGCTTAAAATACATTAAAAGTACTCATAACAGATATTGTAATACCATCATGAGAAGAACTGGCATTAACTATTATTGGAGTGTTGACAATTCGTTAGAAGTTATTGATAAAATAAATACCATGCCGAAAGTTACCTCGGTACATAGCTTCGACTTTTCAACTTTGTATACCAATTTGCCTTTAGATTTAGTATATTCAGAGCTTTGCTTTATTATAGATTTGCACTTTGACAGGTTCGTTAGGAATGGTAATTATTTCATAAATGTTTATACATATTTTAATAATGCATCACTTAGCCCTACTCCCACTAGTTCTGTATATTTTGATAGATCTAAACTTAAAGATGCCCTTAAATTCCTCCTTTTCAATACTTATGTTAGATTCGGGCCGTACATTTTCAAACAAATATTAGGAATTCCTATGGGTGGAAATGCTAGCCCTTTAATTGCAGACTTATTCTTGCTTGCTTTAGAATTTAAATATATAAAAGACTTAGTTGACAGTAGCAAGAAAAATAAAATCCCAGAAAAATTAGCACTTGCTAAATTGTTAAGTAATAATAGTAGATATATTGATGATATTCTTGTTTGCAATTTGTTAAATTTTAATCAAGTTGCTAAACTTATTTACCCTAATTCTATTCCCCTCACACAATGTAACGTAAATTATAAAGTTGAACATTTTCTTGATATAAATATAGAGATTGTTAATGAACAGTGCATACTTTAAGTATATCACAAAGTTGATGATTTTAATTTTAACGTAATAAACTTTCCTTTCCCTAGTAGTAATATCGATAGTAAAATAACTTATAATTGTTTTTATTCCCAATTAATAAGATTTTGTAAAATCTGCACTAAAGTAGATTACTTTTGGGCTAGAGCTAGGTTACTATACAGACTCTTAGTGGACAGAGGTTTTGAGGCAAGTAAATTGTTCCATAAATTTAATCTTTTTAGGGTCAATTATTGTGACTGTATTCTAAAATTTGACATCAATAATTTTAATCAAGCATTTTTAACTTGAAGTTTCTTGTATAACCTCTGCTTACTTTTTGTCTGTATTTATTGTTTTTTGTCTGTATTTATTGTTTATCTTTTTCTTTTTCTATTATTATTAATATTGATGATTTTTAAATGTATTGTTCTTGTTAAAAGAGTACTCTTTGTTTAAATCTGTTGTTACTTCATATTTTGCAATTATTTGTCTTTATATTATATGTATTCATTGTCGATAGTATCAATTGCTTACTTTTGCGATTTCCTTAGTTTATTTGTGCTATAAATGTAGGTTATTTGTAGGGTAGTTATTGATAGGGGTCACTTGAGGCATGCTATGCTTACAGGTACCTACCCGATAGCACTATCGTTAGTGAGTGCTGTACTGTATTTTATATATTATTTTGTAATAGTATAGATATCTTATCAATATTTATATTTTGTACTATTGTTAATGTCTTGTCATGTTGCAAATTTGATTTTAAATAATATTTTGACATTTAACATGTAGTTTCTTTATTCATGTAGAGTTTAGTAATATTTGCCAGAACGTCCCGGACTTCCCAAGCTTGACTACTTCCTTTAACGTGACGATAGTGCGTTGTTATATGTGCGATTAGTTTGCTTGGGAAACAGATTAACTTGCTCATGTAGTAATGTACACCCTATGTGGTGGATTGTGTTCTTTTATTTAATAATTTTCATTTTAGTAAGCGTTGTTTCCACATAGCGATTTTGATAATTTAATTTGACTTTATATTGTCCTTGTCCCAATTTTGGTTTGCAAGTTTTACATTTTAATTTATTTGGTTAAAATTTTTGTTTTATTTGAGGGAGTCTTTAAAAGGATTTTAAATAGGGGGCATATCGTACAGTACGCTACACCCCCGTACGCTAGGCCCCCGTCAGGCCATTAATTTTTAAGAATTCACTATTCCAAGCACAATGTCTAGATGTCTACTTTCATCATCAGATATCATTGTAGTTTGTGTGGTTTCACTATTAAAGTTTACACCAGCAGAATCAGCACATAGTAATGGTCAAGAAACACTATATTAGAAGTGCGAAATATTACATCGAACATCAAAAATTTAAACAAACTGACCTAGTAGCTCCGTCCGTCAAGATGTAAACAAATCTCTCCCGCCATCGTGGAGCGGACCATTTTCTTCTATTGATATGGGTGGTAAACTAATTTATTTTTCATAAGGTTGCAAATTATGGGTTCTGTATGTTACACCCCCCTATACGTTACACCCCATCTCACCCTAGCGGTTAATCCACCATTATATATGTATTATATTACTCATAATATAGACTGTGCATGACCACTTGGAGCCTAAGCTGTATCTCTATTATACTATTTATCTATCTTTAATAATAATAATAATAATCGTCTGGTTACTTATATAGCGCCCGTATCTCCTCCTTCGAGGATTCTCAAGCGCTTGACACATCTTTAATCAACCAGACACCATTACCCATCTCCCTTGCTCATGAGGAGACGGTAACCGCCGGCTATATCTCAGAAAAACTTTTCGATCTGAGCGGGGATTGAACGCGAGACCTGTATGATGGGAAGCAGGCACGCTATCAACTGAGCCAGCCGGACGGCTATATGTACCTCGTGTGTGTGTGTGTGTCATGGCGACAAATCCCCAAGCGAAGTGGGGTAATCAAAGCAGATAATTGAGTTTGTAATGAAATCTCCGTTCCTTTTAGTGTGTTGTGAGGTCTGCAGGAGGAAGAGGAATAGAAGGAAGAGGAAGAGGGAAGGGGACTGAAAATAGAGAACAAGAGATAATTGTGTAAAACAAAAAAACAGAAGCGATACGAATAATGAGAAAGGGAGAATATATTAAGAGAAAGGTTGGAGAAAATATAGAAGGCAAAAACTAAGCAAATGGAAGGAAGATGGGTATGACTGAACAAATAGAGAATGGAGAAAGGGAGATAGGAAATGTTGGAAAGGGGAAGATAAAATAAGAAAAATAAAAGAGAGAAGATACAAGTGAGGTTAGCGGTGTAAGTTGTGCAGTTGAAGAAAGACACACACATACACGCACACACACACACAAAGGAAGGAGAGTTTCAGTTTTTATACAACACAGAAGAAGGGTAGTTAATACTGTATATTACATACCGTATAGTTCCATTGCCTGCACTTTCGTTTTTACAAAATATAACTGGTTTTCTTGAAAAAGTGGCATTTGTGTATATATTGTACAGTGTACTATTACACCATACAATGCTAGTAGTCTCAGCTATGCCTGAAACATCAGTAACATGTATACCTATATTTCACTAAAACTGATTACTTTATGGAAAGCCGGAAGTGCTTGCAAAATTACCAGAAGCAAAATAATATACTGATGTACCTACTCACCCAAATCACACAGGCAAATTTCCAAAATGCAGTTACTATTCAATACTTATGCATAACACATAACGTTTCTTTTAAGTCTTAAATGCATCTTTCTTATAATCCTACTTTATTTGTTTTCCCTGTTCACCACCATGTGTACCAGGTATCCATCGCACACTACACAACACATTATATAACCTGACAGCTGAATAAAGTGATATTAGGTTTCATCTCCATATATTCATTTGCACTGGACTTCCTTCAATCTACCTTTATTTATATATATACATATTATTGTCTTTCATTTCAGGTAAGTTGATGCCATGGTATACAGTCAGCAGGCTGAAGGAGTACAGTGTGAGTAGATGGCCGGCATTGTTCCCATTATACTTAGTCTTCTTGCAAGCCTTGACAAACAGGTATATAGGAACTATACATGGTATGTGGAATACAAAATATTCATCACAGAGAAACGGAAATTAAGATGCTTTATGGTTGCGTAATGGGATGGGATTTAAGCAGGACAACATTTATAATAAGAATAGTTTTGTAATGTACTCCTTAACATAACATGGACATAATAAACACAATTCTAGCGTAACCTGGATTAGCCTTAAAATGAAATGTCATTGTACTGCATGGATACAAAAGTAATTGGTCGTATATAGAAAAATAATGCTAAGTATGACAATGTGCATAGTCGGTTGGGTTAGCGACCCTCCTCCGTGAACTGGACCAAGCTACATAATCGAACGAATTACCTTGGGAATATGTTGGCGATTCATTTGTGTTCACCCCCTCGGGGATGAATGAGTCTGACAATAGATAGATAGATAATAGATACATAGATATATAGATAGATAGATAGATAAATAGATAAATGGATAGGGGAAGGATAAAGCAAATTGTAGTCCTTCGACATATATTTTCCTTTAATTATAGAACCGGAACAATCCAATCCAGTTTACGGGGCCATAGGGAAAACTTTAAGATGACTTGGAAGAAGAATGGAGGGGAGGACGGTGGATTTGTAAATTGAATGGGTTTTTGATAAGGGAAGGTGGGTAGTGGTTGAGTGGATATATGGTGGAGTTACTGAAGGGTTTCACTGGTTGGTAAAAGGAACTACTGTGGTGGAAAAGGAAAGCTGATATGGTCAACAACAACACTAGTAGTATCACAGGGATTTGGTACATTATACAAGAGAGAGTGAGTGAGTAGGCGCGCACGCGCGTATTTGTGTGACATATTGGAATTTGATGAAATCGGGAAACTGATGCTACTTAAAAATATAATAAAATAAAGTCTTTGTAGTTTATAGGAAATTAAATAGTTATAACGAGTTGCTCATTAGCAGGCTACAATGGTGAACGTAATTGAAAGAGTCAGTAAGAGTAATTCGCCGTATACGGAAAATAACAAAATACCAGTAACCGCAGTAGTATTGATGCAAATTAGAAAAGTGAACATGAATAGTACATTTTGTCTAATAGACAAAGAACATGCGATTATAGAAAATGAAAATTGGGCAAAGTATTGGGAGGATTTGATCAGTGCCTCGAACAGAAAGTTGCGAACAATTGCCAAACAGGATAACCATTGCCGAAACCGTAATAACTGGTCAAATTGTGTTATTGATTTTTTAATAGTGGACGTTGAACTGTATCTCTAACTAATATTTGTTTGCCTTTTCAAAAACAAAATTGTTGTGGGGGGGGGGGGGGACAATATTGTATTGGCAAATTGATAAAAACGGTCTTTCGTTATGTAAGGCGTTGACTGCGTTAAACATTGCAATACTAATTTTTGGTTATTATGCGTCAGTCACTTTCCATCAGCTATGTCTGGATCCCCAAATATTATCCTATTGGTTAGCTATCGTTCCCCTCTTAACTAACGAACGGGGCATGTGTTCAGGAATTAAATAGGCTTTGTAAGTTTATATGCAAGTATGAATTCGTGTACGTATGTATGTGTAGGTATGCATAATGTGTATGCATGAGCATTATATCTCTTTCTCTGTCCGAGACAACTCTTTTGACTGATACAGATCAAAATCAGAGAAAACACAGTGACGCAACCTATAATATGCCTCTGCCAGTTCCCGACGGAGGCAAACAGAAAGCTAAGAACAAACTCATATATACTGTATAATTATATGGAAAGTCATCAATTTGTTTCGCCATGCTGACATCTAACTATGAAATACAAACATTTTGGGCTTCTGATATTTGCAAACAAGCGGACAGACACAAAAACAGGCAGGCGGGTAGAAAGTTAGATACATAGAAAACAATAAGATATAATCGCTAACAAAACAAAACAAATCCAATCATCTCGGTCAAGTAAAACACATACATGATACTAATGAACCAAGACAACCATGAAAACAAGAGACACAAACAATAAAAGCGAGACACAAAACTCTCAAGTATTGCAAAATGGAAGGACACACAGTTGGAAAAAAACACAAAAACAAAACAACGGTGAGAATTGGAGCGGGAAAAAATCCAACTAAAATATCTGGTGAACAAAATGTGTGCCAGAGGAAGAGGTGGTCCCTGCACGGAGAGAGGCAGCGATATATTGTCGGCGTCAATATTTGTATACAAAAATGGTCCAAGGGGAGATTGAATAAAATAACAAACATACAACAACTAAAAGAATGAACTGGCGAAATGCAAATGTAAAACATCAAATATAATATACTAAGAGAATAAAGTAATGTAGATTATTTAGGAATTGTTCAAATAAATACAATCTTTGATACAAAAATAAAACAAAAAATGTAAAAATGGTAGAGGAGAAGGGTCTTTGAAAAGGACAAATCCAATTTATTAAATTTGCATGCAATGTTAGTATAAACATATTCCCACACGGTTAAATAACAATTTGATGGTAGATATGAATAAATAGTTGTTTTATTATGAAATATAATTATTTTGAAGGGAGAGACCACATGCTAGATAATAATTATATACTTAAATTATTCCTGTACAGGGTGAACAACTTGAGGTAGGTTGTCAGTGATACACATTCAAATAAAGATCCAAATAATAATTGTGCTCTTTCTTTCCTCCTTTAATTCTCTTAAAGACCTTTCACCTCCCAACCTGTCTATCTCTCCTCAAATTTAACTTAGTTTAATATAGAGATGCTATTATTATTTAAAGATAAATAATAACCCTGCACATGAGATTAACATCCCAGTGATATCTGCACCAGTAATTATGACCTAGACAAACTACTGTAAAAACACATATTCAATAGACATACACATATTAGTACAAATATACTGTAATCGTAAAAAACAAACAAATACAAATGTTTTCTTATCACTCAACACAATCGCATTTTGTAATGGTGGGGTTGAATCACTGACGGAAAACTATATTGATAAATGTTTTGTAATGCTCGTAAGACGCATACGTACAAACCAAACACCAGGTGAACAAAGACTTGACTACTGCTCACGTATTGTGGAGTTGGCATAATTAACCAGACAAAATACACTAATTAAGGTTATTTATTGTATACAAACTTGTTCATAAACCATCATCGGTAGTAGCCTAAGCAAAGGATAATTATAATAAGTACTTACATTTGGAAGATCAATATTAGTGTTGTTTCTGTATTATACTGTCTAACTGGGTGTGTGTTTGTACTACATATCTTATGTTTATATTACAAAATTTTCTATAATCGACAGTCAGTGGTGTGAACAAAATATATAGTAGAATTTGTTGCGTAATAGTAAATAAAGCTTGTATGTAGTGTTAGAGTATGATGTGTTGGTTGTGTGGTAGCAGGTGGTGTGGTGTACAAGACAGGGACCAGAGTGGCTTTGACACTTGGCTATTGTTGGTGTGTGTATGTGTGTGTGTGTGTGTGTGTGTGTGTGTGTGTGTGTGTATGGATTTGTCCTGCGTGTGTGCATTGTGCTTGTGTGTGTATAATGTGCTACGTAAATTTGCATCGGTTTGTGTGTAGTGTGTGATTTACTATGCTTGTGAGGACTGTTTATATTGTGGTGTTATTGACTGAATTGGTGTGATTGGTTGAATACTAGTTACGATTGGTTAAATTTGAGAAATGTTTCGTTAAATTTGAGTATGAGATGTTATTGATTGCTTATTATGTATGACTGGTTGAATTTGAGGAATGATTCGCTAAATTATAAACATGATCGATTGATTGTGGTGTTATTGTTTGAATTTGAGGAAGGATTAATTGAAACTGATGTGTTATTGGTCGAATTTGAGGCGTGATTGGATGAATTTATGACATTATTGGTTGAACTAGTGGTGTGATTAGTTGACTTTCAAACATGATTGATTGATTTTGATGTGTGTGTAAATTTAGTGCATCCTTGGGTGAATTAACCCCTTCTGTACCGGTGACATAATTTTAATGATATTCTTGCTATACTTAGATGATTTTGTGCAGTTTAAGAAGGATCTGAGATAGTAAAAAGGGTTAAGTGACAGTGTTCGAAGCCTGTTGATTACCGGAGGCCCTTGTTAACCCTTGTCTATCGGGTCCCGACTTAAGTCCGTTAGAGAACCAAGGCCTAAAGAGCGGGTCCCGACTTAAGTCCAATGCAATTTTGAGCACATAATCGGCTCTGAGAGAGAGTCCGAGCGGTGGGAGGAGCGCGGGTGGGCTCTGACCATTCGGCATAGACGTTGTCCCACCACTGACGGTTTCATCACATCCCACAACATCCCTGGTCCCGCAATACAGGGTAAAAACTTACGAAATTACTGTATTATAGGGTTTTTTCCCTTCATGTTGCACGATCGTTGCAAGACAACCCATGGTCGTACAAGGATGGTTCAGGTGTCATTGGAAAGCTCAATTATCGCCCTTTCACGGATACATAATTGTAGTACGCTCTGGCTCTTCTTTATGCATGAAAAACAGCATGGAATGAAGCTCATTTAGGGTAAATCTGCCCACTGGGCAGGTAGTAGCGTTACAAAACTAGCCGCTCGGGAGGTGTTAAAATAAATAAAATCGTCTAGCCTAATAGTAGCCAGAATCATGTCAAAAGGACGGCACCGGTACTGAAAGGGTTAAGTGCATGATTGATTAAAGTTGGAGTGTGCTTGGTTAAATTTGATAAATGATTGGTTGGATTTCGATTGTGTTTGGTTAAATTTTAGAAACGATTGGTTGGATTTAAGAACGTAATTGACGCCTATGGGAGGATGAACTTTGATACTGATAAGAGGTCGTGTGGTGGTTATCGTGTGGTGGTATCGGTTTTAGTTCCCTGTTACGATAGCGATATCGTTTAATCCTCTTTTTATGGAGTGTGGAGCCGAGTTTAATTGGTTGTTAGCGTTTTTGTTTTGAGTTAATTAATTGGTTGGTATTGCTGTGTGGTGAGCAATGGGAGGGGGGGGGGGGTTAGTTTGCTCCCTAGACCTCCATCAAGCTTAAAACACGCCTTCATGACCCTCGAATGGCACGCAAGTTCTTAATATTGGCAAAGAAATAGGGCAAATGTCTTAAAATCGCCTAACTAATGGATCGAATGTCTTACAATCTCTATTTTTTTTTTTTTTTTTCTATATTCCAACTTACTTCCTCTTGGGCATAGGCTGAGAGCCTTAACATTCACCGCTTTACAATGAACAGTGAAGCCCGTGAGGTCTTGTTCCTGAATCCCCGTTCCCACAACTCTCAAGGCTAAGATCTTCTAGTTGTGCCTGGGAACTACTCTGTCGCGGAGTGCCATCATGCCCTACCATGTCACTAGGGGGGACAGGTTCTGGGGCTACTCCGGAGCTCAATATTGGGTCAAGTACCGAGTCACCAAGGAGTGTCGCTGGGTCCAAACTCTCAACCCGACCAGCCTTGACTTTCTCCTTCCGACCCTTCCTCCGCTGATCTAAAACTTGGGTATTAGGCTGTGACACCTGAGCGGACTGAGATCTCTCGAGCCCCTCTTGCCCCTCCCTACTCGTGTCGGCCGCCTTCTCGGCAACGACTAAGGGTGGAACCTCGGAAGTGAGCACCGCAAAGTCGTTACCGAGAAGGAGGTCGACCCCCTCAACTGGCAACTTCTCCACAACCCCCACATCCAACTCTCGTGTCACACCGTCCACCTCAAGCTCTACTCTGACCAGCGGGTAAGACCGCGTAGCATTGATGCCTTGAACCACCACAACCCGAGCCGCGTTAATATGCTTGCCAGTGAAATTCTTAACAAGTGTCTGGGAAGCGCCCGTATCACGCAACAACTCAAGCCTATGCTCCACACCAGCCCACCTCACAGTGCCGTGCCCCCTATGACTACAAAAAGCATCTCAGACGGGTGACGAGCCCTCCTGCTGCTTCTGCACCGACTGTGACTTCGCAACCGACATATTACCCCGGGTAAACGCGGAAGACCTCAAAGACACACCGATGTTGCTCACTAGTGACACCACTGCTGTAGGCGGTGTGCTCAGACATGAGCGCGCAATATGCCCCTTCTCATGACACCTGAAACACTCCACTTCGCTCATGGACTTCCTCTGAGGTGAGGAAGGGCCCTGGCCTCTCTTTAATGGGAAGGGTTTCGACTTGGGATCAACATTGGCAAAAGTACTCTTAAATGGATAATTATTTGTGTCATTAATTCGGGGGGGGTGGGGGGGGGTGGAGTGGTACGCCCCTTGTTACCTGCCTCAGCTCTCTGTGCAGACCCACACCCACGAATCAATGACAACCTGAGGTCAGCCAGCTCAGCCGCCTCCTGTAGAGTTTTTGGTTGCTTTTCTTTCAGGTTAAGAGTCAAGTCACTGCCAGTACATTTAAAAAATTGCTCTAACAACACTAATTGTTTCACTGCATCAAAAGTAGTTGCCTTCTCTGATCTTAACCAATTCTCAAATGCATCTGACAGTTCTCTAGCGTGTTCCTGGAAAGTACTCTCCTTTCTTTTGGGAACAGCTCTAAATTTCAGCCTATAGGTCTCTGGCTGCAACTCATACGCCCTCAGGACAGCCTCTTTCAACGCCTCGTAATTCACACAGGAATCTAGGGGCAAAGCATCATACGCCTTGAGTGCTTTCCCCGTCAAACGTGACGAAACAAGGGCTGCCCACTTCTCCTCGGGCCATTGGTGCTCCTGGCACTTTTTCTCGAACCGGAGAAAAAATTTGGTAACTCCTAACTCATCAAACACTGGGACCAACTTTAGTAGATGCGACAGGGACTGATCATGGGGTCAACCCCCCTGGACGACCCGGTTCCTCGTCACCTCTACACGAGTTTTCTCTAGATCAACATCGGCACAATACCTTTCAGACTCAAACTTAAGCTCAGCCTCTCGCTGCTGCTGCTGCTGCCTGAGCTCAGCCTCGCTGCTGCTGCTGCCTGAGCTCAGCCTCTCGCTGCTGCTGCTGCTGCCTGAGCTCAGCCTCATACATCCGCTGCTCGAGCTCAGTCTCATGCTTCCGCTGCTCGAGCTAAGCCTCATGCTTCCGCTGCTCGAGTTTGGCGAGTTTGAGCTGAAACAACATCTCGGAAGACAAACCCTGAGGAGGGGGTGCTGCTATTGGGGACCCACCCCGTGAATCACCTAGAGGCATACCCAACAGCCAGCGGGCATCGGCCTGCGGGAACGTACCCGGCTCCGGAGCCCGAGGGGTCGCCATGATAGGAGTCGAGTGGAATGGAGGCTGGGCCGAAGGTGCCCCAGCTCTCGCTCCACCCGAAGCCCCATGCACCCCACCGAGCACCCAGGTAACCAGCTCACCTCTCGAAAACTGCTAGTACCGGACAACCCTAAGACCGTGCCTACACACTGCAGTCCATACCGGTCTAGCCCCGACACCCGGTCCGCCGACACAGGCTCCTCCAAAAAAATTTGAGCATCCTCCTCATTGTTCACCACCCGAATGCCGTTAGACAACTCCACCTTCTCCACCTCCTCGCCTGTCTCTCGCACTGTGCCCTCACTATACTCAGACCCGTCCAGTGACATGATGGAGTCAACAACAAAATTCTCAAGTCAAGACAAAAGTAGCCAAACTCTCGCGTAGCTTTATTCACAAAAATATTCGAAGATGTTCGTGAGTGCAATACTAGGTCACCAATAAACTCCAACAAGTTCTATATATCCTCAAAACAATGTCCACTGCCAATAATGTGAGAAATAAATTCAACCCCAAATGGCAATAAGATTTCTCCAAAAAAAAATGCAATATTCAGTTCACTATATTCTGGTCTAAGGTCGCCATTTGTTATGACCGGCACTACGAAATAAACAAGGGCACTTAATAATGGACTAGATGATAGGCTATGTCTGCAACAACGGTACGCTAATTCCAAACCCTCGAATTATTACGCCGGTGAACAAAACACTTAAACCCTCCAGAGTTAATCTACTGGATAACGGAGTATCAATTAACGGGGTTTTAGTGCACTTCTACAAAGGCTTTCCGGTGACGGCAAAGCCTACTCACAACAGGAGTACTTTACGTTAATAAAATGCTCTTAAGTAATAACAATGCTTGAATAAACTATAACAAGAATTAATAAAGAAATATATGCTTACATTAACTTTAGTGTGAGTCTGTACTCAACACTAACTCTCCAATGCTCTATGAAAACACTGAAAGTCTAGTCCTACAGCAAACAGATAGGGAATCTTCTGAAAACGTCTGATGCTCTAAGATGCTCGTTAATATAGAACAGAAATAATGCAGGGACAGGACACCAATGCGTGTATCTTAAATACACCAATAAGTAGGATACATATATATAACAAGGGAGGGCAACAACTCTGTGACAGCACTAATAATAGCCACTCAAAACAGTACTTCCTTAGCCAAAGTAACAGCCATACTGGGTTGTGCACCAAGCATCAACATAGGCTAAAATAATACGTGAATTCCTAAAGCATACACAGTTAAAGTTAATAAACACAATGCTGTCTTTATTACTAATAAAGTCTAGCAGCGGCATAAAAGGCACCAGGAGGCTAGGCAGAGCGCAAGCATGCTCGTAGCCTACTGTCTCCCCTTGAACAGATTTCCCTTATGTTACGTTAAGTGACTAGGAGGCTCTCTTGGTAAGTCCAGATCTCAAGTATCTGGTCTTACCCTGGCGCTCCACAAAGGTTAACACAATGAGGTAGCGAGCATACAAGAAAGTGTAGGCAAAAGCCCTTCGCTTGTATACTGCTACACTCACAAAGGAGAAATATGCACAAGGGTTTCAGGCACCTAGCTCCGTCGAAGTCGTACAGGCTCTGACTTGCCATGTACATAACTCAGACAATGACTAAAGATACCCTCCACTGTCTAGCATTAATAGTAACAAAGAACAACTCAATAATTAGAAGCACCCAATGATAATATGACTCATGTGACTATGACTAATAATCCCTAAAGCTAGTGCAAAACATATATGTGAGAACTGGTGCTGGTAATATGACTGGCCGACTATGGAAGTCGTATGTAGAACCAGAAGGGATAAGTAATTGAATAAAGATGAGAAGTAATGGAAAAGAAGAAGTTCAGAGAGAGAAACAGTAGTACAGGGGGTTAGATTGGGGGACAGATTGCAAGGGACGTCTAGGACCAAGCACGCTATGCCAAGCTCTAAGGAGATACGCGGCGGGGACCCCCCCAGCACCAACACTAGGACAGCGGCACCCAATCACAGACCACTACGTCATGAAAAGCAAGCGTCCTAGGACGCACCAGGCCCGCCAGCCAATCAAGGGCGTGGGAAAGCCCGCGCGAGCGAGGGAGGCACATGTACATACATACGCACATAATACAACCTCGCTGCCTACCTCGCTCTTTCTCCTTAACTTCACACTGCATATCTTATACTCTATTACTGATATAAAATACTTCCATGTGTCACAGACAAGAACAAAGACCACCACTGATCTGGCTGTGACTACATGAATACTAGGAAAGAAAGAACATCGTTCTACGATTATAATAGCCCATTCCACTACCCTGGCGAGTGCTAGCAAGTACAAGCACATTCTGGCAAGCTGGCCAGCGTAACAATGGCTACTCTAAATTCATTTGTTGAAGGTGTTGGTACAAGTGGAATTGTATTGTGTGCGGGAGTGGGGGTGAAGATATTTCCGCCTCATTCATTATATTTTGAAGCTGAGTTCCAGGGGTGGTGGGTATTTCATTAATGTTGGGTGAATCGGGAGGAGCAGTGGTCGATGTGTGGTATGTCGGCAAATTATTATTAGCTTGTTGGTATGTGTAGGTGTTTGAGGTGTGGGGGAAGGTCTGAGTGGACCAACCCCCAGGTGTTGCCCCACGGAAACTCTCTGTGCGGGACAGCCCGTGTGTTTGTAGTGTGTGTGTTTGTTGTTGTGTATGTTGTTGTTGTTGTTGTTCTGTGTGTGGGTTTGTGTGCCAAGGAACTAATGATGGCTGCTGTCCAGACATGTGGTGGCCCTGCTGGTATACCATGTTGATGAAACCAGGTGGGGTCGATGCCTGTTGCACAGGAGAAGAGATGACAGCTCGTTGTGGAGGAGGAGGTTGGACATGACGAGGCATTGGCCCTGGGGCTGAGCACTGAACTTTCAAAAGTTCATTTGCTTCAGCATTCTCAAAGGCCATGTTGTCTTTGCGGCTGGTGCCGAGCATTTCCAAAGCATTACTGATGAACTTCATGCTTATTTTCCAGTCAAGGGACTTGAGGGTGTTCAATGTTCATCATATATTTCCCAATGACTCAACCTCCTCCTCCAATGGCATCTTCTTCCTGGTGAAAGTCTCTGCCTGCGCCTCCAGGCCCACCATACGACCCACCCGACCCCTCAACACCTGTGTGAGACATAGAAATGGAACGTTCTTAAAATAATATAACAATTTATTCACCCACAAATCCTTTCATACGTAAATTTACGTCAGACATCCCAAACAGAGTCGCAAACCCTGTGTGTCTACTCGACCCAAAGTCTGGGTGCGAATGTATTTGCGCGTGTCGCCACTTATCTGAGTTATAACACCGGCCCTCTACACCCTCTCCTCACCAGTACCCCATGCAAGCATACAATTTCAGTGAGTGACGATTGTTAAACGATTACTGAGAATGTTTGATCATGAATGTGTCAACGTACAAATAAAATTGTTGGAGATTGTTGACGAATATGAGAATGTTTCGATATAAATGGGTAGAAAGTACATATGCAGCGGTTGACAAATTTTGACGAATACTAGTAATGTGTACATCACAGTGAATAATAGTGTGTGCCGAAAAATGAACTAACATTGAGACTGTTTATATATGAATATGTCAAAGTATAATTTTTTTTTTCTGGGTCAAACAAATATAGAATATTAATATGGGAGTATAAGATATACCAAGAACTACATGACTAATTTCTCCCACTGTACATTCAAGTGTCAAGTGGGGCAAATAATATCAGGATTTACAGGCCTCCAGGCTATGACCGCGAGATAAGGACGCCAAAGTCAATAGTCTGGACCCATGAAGTTTGATAATAGTTTCACAGCCTGCCAGTACAATGTACAGTTGTAGAAATTTGTTATGTATTTTATATATATATATATATATATATATATATATATATATATATATATAATGTATATATCTAAGTTTACATGTTATAAGTTATAATGCGTACCTTATCGTCTTCCTCGTCAGAGTTCTTAATCACTTTGCTCCTTTTCCCTTTCCCTTTCTCTTTTCCGGCAGGTCGCGCCAGGGGGTCACCGGTAGCGACCATGTCTCCGACATCATCACTGTGGCCGAGCTCTACAGTAACGTCGCTGTCGCCAGCCTTATACCGTCTATAATCTTCAAAATGCAAAATAAAAACAAAAAAAATATTATGCACAGGAATATAATAATAATGCGTGTTGAGAGACAGGTACCATGAACAGGTTTCGATCCCACTGACCCCTTTTGCATTTTGAAAGCTGGGCACCGTCACCACTCGGTCATAACATAGTGGTGACAGTGCCCAGCTCTCCCAAATATACCGGTGGTCATTTGGTTTGAAACCTGGTCATGGTACATGTCTCCCAACCTGTATTAATTTTCTTTACAAAAAAGTAATAATATATGTCCTTCTTTCTTTACATATGTGGTATATCCGGTGGAAGTATGTGAAGCTGACCTTGGACCTACAGTATATCGGTGATGAAGACGGACAATATAATCATATTAATAAAATGTGAAAGATTAAACTGTGTTTTAACTAAGCCTTCGTAGTTGAGTTTGACAAATGTATGAAAATGGATTTAAATTAATCATATAATAAATAAATAATTAACGGGCACAATTGCTGAGGTATTAACGTAAGAAAAATAGTTGGTGTGAAACATAGAATGAGGAATTACTGAAATAAATTAATGAATGTAGCAAAAAATTACAGAAAAATGTATACCGGTATATATTTACCGTCTCGTCTCGTTGGTTCGTCCCTTCACTCTTGCGATGTGCCAATGCAAGAAGGTAAAATTGGCCAGGATCCACTTCTCCCTCTCGGTGTTATATTTGGCCATCTGCCCTGATTTGGCAAGGCTCAGCTTTCCATAGCGGGTCTTCATCCCCTTCAACCAAAGCCGTAGCTGAGGAACTGTTGAAGAAGAAAAATAAAACTTAACATATACATAAACATTTGTTGAAAGTGTAGGACACGGGACAAATTTGCTGGAGATCAGCAACAGCAATTATTCTTTGTCACTTTATAAAGTTCATATGTAGGTATAATAAGTATGTCAAAGAAAGTATCGTCTCACAGGGTATGATGTACTACACTTGTGAAAAGAACAAAATATGTCACAAATAACATTGTTAACACTATTCAAGCGTGTGTGCATGACTGTGTAATAAATACAAATATGCAAATGACAAATTACTTTAAACCCGGGCCGCCGATTATTCACATCCACAAACCATCATTGTTTCGCACACAATGTCACTGCTATTTGAAATGCAAAGCACTTTGTTTTGGGCATATTTTTACGCATTATTGCACAGTTTAACACACACATATATATTGAGTATTTCAACTTACCAGTAACATTGAGTGATTTGGACTTCTCTGCGAGGGCAGCATCTTTCCTCTCTCTGCTCCTGTGCTGTTTTAATCCTTTATCGTACAGGTAGTCATGCTCCTTATACCACTCGACCAAATCTTGTTCCTGTTCCTCAGTGAACACGATGTAGTTTCTGGCTTTGGGAGGCGTGGAATCGGTGGTGGCAGAATTACCCTCGTCAGGTGTGGCGACACGCGTATGCTACTCAGCAGGTGAATTCCGAGGTGTGGGTGACCGTGACCGTGAGCGTGACCGTGAACGTGATGAGGAGGTGCGACTTGTTCTTTGCTTCAGCGCCTTCTTCACTACTGAAGGTTTCTTGACCGATTACTTAGTCATTTTCCCCATGGTGGCGAGCGTGTGCGAGTAATAGCAATGAAGAAGGGACGTGTGCTCTCGAGCGTGTATATTATGGTAATGACACACTGACCCCACTGGTGTACATATATGGCCAGTAAAACTTGGGCGACCATAGATAAGATTGGCGAAAGGGTCAAGGCGTACCGAAATTGCCCCTAGTTCCCAATGGTCGCCCTCATTCGACCCCTGTCGTATTGCTGTTGCATTGCATGTGCTGACATTCGTCAAAGCATTCGCTGTATTCTCACAACATGCGTCTGGATATCGCCATAGTCGCTCGGATTCGCTCAAAAGCAGCGTTGCCAATAATTGCAATTCGCCACTTTCGCCAGAATTTTTGCAGGGCATTCGCCATTGTTGCCATATTCATCCGGCATTCGCCCGGCAGTCGTACAATATTCTCCATATTCGTCCGACTGTCGCCTTGTTCGTCAACGTTTGCCAGAAGGGGCGAATACGGCGTCAATGGTACGAATTTGGGGAATCTAGTGTGTACAAGGGCAAATGCCGTACGACATTCGCCATCATTCGCAATTCGCTGCCGGATTTTTAACATGCTCAAAATTAACGGGTTCTGGGTGAATCTGTGTGAACAGGGGCGAAGCTACAACGAATGCTGTGCGCTTTCCGCGACATTTGGAGAATATTGGAGCGAATATGGGGAACTTTGGAACAGAGACAAAAAGACACAGTCGCAGGGCATTCGACATCGAATATTCGCGCAGTGGGATAGCCGCTTAATGGTATCTGAGGTCAATATAACTTGAGCCCAACCTGGCAGGTAGTTGTTTACACCGGAGGCCTTCTGAAGTACGACAAACTCTTCATCAGCATCACACTATTCTTCCGCTCTCATTTAACTCTAATAAATTATCACCGGACCAATTAAGGGGAGGTTTTAAGTTTGTTCCCAAGACCTCCATCAAGCTTAATCAAACACCCCAAAGATCACCCTTCGAAATAAATGTGTACAGTTTTCGGTAGACAAATTTCCCGGCCAAAGGCCGGTACCTCCTAAATTACAGGCTCGCTATCGCTCACCAGGAAAAAAGTGGACACCAACATGGCACGAAATGTCTTAAAATTAAATCTTCAAAATATTGTGGCGAACAAAAATACCCTTAAGTTAAAATCTCCCCTTAATTATTTTGGTATCATTCCCTGTAGCGTATTTCCTTGGTGGTCAAAATCCAGCTCTTCCTGTACGTTTAGCTTATTGTTGCTTTTTTTCCTCTTATTCTGAACATTTGTTGGTGCAAAGCTCACCATCATGGCTTTCTCTCAATCTCTTATTTAACTAATTTTTAAGAATATTGCTCGATGTAACCCCTTGAGTATTTTTTAGAAAAGACCTCCGTCTACGTATTGTGAAAAACCTGTTATCCTCCGGCAAATTGTGGGGTTGAGTGAGTGAAGGGGGGGACAGTGAATGAAGGAGGATACATGTTTTTCATAATACGTGTTGCTAGCCCCAAACGCGCGAGCAACTGTGGCTTTCAACCATCCGAAACATCCCCTTTTATTTATGTGCGTCACACATGTTAATACAAATAAAGTTTATGTTTTGTTTTACCCTACTGTGGAAAGACTACAGATACACCACTCCTGCCCGGGCCTCACACAGTGGCATGACCCAGTCCAGTCGAACTGAGCTCATGACGCTGGTGGCATTGCCCCGGAGGATAGCCATCCCTAGTCTTTGCTTGAGCCAGAGGGTTTCCCGGGGTTCTCCTGAAACTTCTCTGATTTTACGGCCTATTTCATTCACCATCTTAAGGGTGGTAGGGCCGAAGACTCCTGAAGTTTCGAATGCCAGGGGCTCGAGGATTATGACCCATTTTGGTAGTTAGTTTTGGCTACTATTAGAAGATTGTATACAACTTGGGAAGGATTTGTGGGCATCAAAAGGGTAAATACTATCTCAATTAACCCTCTGACTTACATATGCCCTTCCTAGTACGAATGAAGTCACCTTATTATAGCCAGCATAAACTGTTAAAACGCCTCATAATCTTCATGGGGTTAAGATCGCAGGTGAGAGTGTTGGCGTATGTGTATTTTTTTTCTTTTTCTATGTGATTGAGGGAGGCAAAAGGCAGAACTGCCTATAGCGAGTGCCTCACCCATAGTTGAAAGAGTGACAGGGCCAAAATCAAGGGATGTTCGAGCCAAAATGCCTGGACACACTGAGTTTGAAGCAATTTAAGTCATAGGAAGAGGGAAAGACTGATTCTGGGAGAGAGTTCCAGAGCTCAGCTGTTGAGTAGAAGAAAGTTTGAGAGTAACATTTCACTCTTGGGTTGGAGAGTTGCACAGAGTAGGGGTGGGATTGAGTTGCAAGACGGGTACCACGTGCCCTACGTAAAGGAGGTGGTATACACTGGGAAAGCTCTGAGGAACACTGATTATTATAGTAGCGATAGAATAGCGAGAGAGATGGAACATTGCGGCGGAGAGAGAGAGATTGCAGAGAGTTGGTGAGTGGACGGGAGTTAATGATACGAAAGGCCTTCCTTTCAACTTTGTCTAGGAGAGCGGTGTGAGAGGAACCTCCCCACACATGTGAACAATACTCAATACAAGGACGCACTATGCCCCTGTACAGAGCAAGAAGCTGTGCAGGGGAAAAGAACCCCCTAAGGCGGTTGAGCACACCCAGCTTCTGGGAGGCTGCCTTAGCAAGACTGGTAATATGGTCCTTCCAACTGAGAGCAGAAGAAAAGGAGACACCAAGAATATTGAGAGAAGATGAAGGATTGATTTTTGTATTGTTGAAGAATAAGGGATAGTCCGCTGGGAGTTCCTTACAGGTAGATAGATGGAGAAATTGGGTTTTGGAAGCATTAAAGGTAACAAGGTTTTCTCTGCCCCAATTGGAGATAGTATTTAGATCATAATTTAAGAGTTCTATGGCTTCATTACGTTTGTCGTTGAGGGATTGCTGGCTGGGGCGTTCTGAAAAACTAATGGAGTAGTGTAAGGTTGAGTTGTCTGTGTATGAATGGATGGGAATTGAGGTACAGTTGAGGAGATCATTTATAAAAATTAGAAAAAGAATAGGAGATAGGACAGAGCCCTGAGGAACACCGGAATTTATAGGGTGAGGAAATGAACAATGGCCGTCCACAACCGCGGCTATGGAACGGCCGGAAAGGAAATTAGAGACAAAGGCACAGATGGAGGGATAGAAACCGAAGGAGGGTAGTTTAGAAATTAAAGATTTGTGCCATACTCTATCGAAGGCTTTTGATATGTCTAGTGCAATAGAAAAAGTCTCACCGAAGTCCCGAATGGAGGATGACCAAGAGTTAGTAAGATATGAAAGAAGATCACCAGTAGAGCGACCCTTAAGGAAGCCATACTGGCGATCTGAGAGCAGATTATGACAAGAGAAATGCTTAAGAAATTTGGAAGCAAGAATAGTTTCAAAAACTTTAGAAAGACAAGAGATGAGAGCAATTGGACGATAGTTGGAGGGTTGAGAGCGGTCACCCTTCTTTGGGACAGGTTGAATGTGAGCAAACTTCCAGCATGAAGGGAAGACGTTAGAGGATAGACAGAGACGAAAGAGTTTGCCTAGGCAGGGAGTCAGCACGGAAGCACAGTTTTTGAGAACAACAGGAGGAACACCGTCCGGACCGTACGCCTTATTAGTATTAAGCCCAGAGAGGGTAGAAAGTACATCTTTAGAAGAGATAAGGATATTAGGCATAAGTAAGAGAGAGGAGGGTGGAGAGGGAGGAATAGCACCGGAATCTTCCAAGGTGGAGTTTCTAGCAAAAGGTTGAGCGAAGAGTTTAGCTTTGTCAGAGGAAGAAGGATGGTTGTGCCATCAGAATGGGAAAGAGGAGGGAAAGACGAGGAAGAGAAATTGTTGGAGAGGTTTTTGGCTAGATGCCAGAAAGCTTGGGAAGAGCTAGAGTTGGATAGTTCAGTGCATTTATTATTGATGAAAGAGTGTTTGGCAAGTCGAAGAACAGATTTGGCTTGATTCCGGGCAGAAACATAGGAAGAATGAGAGTCTTGAGTTTTAAGGCGTCGGTACCGTTTGAATGCTTCCTCCTTATTGCGGACAGCAGTAGAACAGGCGTGAGTAAACCAAGTTTTTTTAGCATTAGTCTGAGAGAAAGAGAATGGAATGTATGCTTCCATGCCCGATAGGATTACCTCGGTAATGCGTTCAGCACTCTCCGAGGGTCCCCGGCCACGGAAGCAGAAATCATTCCATGGGAAATCAAAGAAGTACTGCCGGAGAGCCTCCCAGTCGGCAGCGCCAAAGTGCCACAAGCGCCGCCGGCTAGGAGGATCGGGTGGCCGTACTGGAGAGATAGGGCAGTTGACAGAGATAAGTTTATGGTCGGAGGAGCCCAAAGGAGAGAAAAGATTGACAGTATAAGAAGAAGGGTTAGAAGTTAGAAACAAGTCAAGAATGTTGGGCCGATCTCCGATGCGATCCGGAATATGGGTGGGAGGCGGAACTAACTGCTCTAGGTCATTTATGATAGAAAAGACGTAGGCTTGTTCACCAGGCGGATCAGTAGTGTGAGAGGAGAGCCATTGGCGGTGGTGAACGTTGAAATCTCCTAAGATGGAGATTTCTGAGAAAGGAGAAATGGATAGAATGTTTTCCACTGTAGAGTTTAGATAGTCAAAGAATTTGGAAAAGTTGGTAGAGTTAGGGGAAAGATAGACAGCACAGAAATATTTAGTAAGAGAATGACAGGAAAGTTTGAGCCATAAAGTAGACAATTCAGAGGAGTCGAAATCGGGAACACGAGAGCAAGTGAGTTTGTTGTGCACATATGCACAGCATCCGCCTTTGGCTTTGAAACTAGGATAGAGAAAGTAGGAGGATACAGAAAAGGGGTTGCTGGATGTTGCTACAGACACCTGAGTTTCGGTGAGGAAGAGAAGATCAGGTTTGTAGGAGGAGAGATGGTGTTCAACAGAGTGTATGATAATAATAACCTTTCTATTCACTCCTCTTTGTTACCATGACCTACTTAGCACACCTGTATCATATAAACACCTTGTTACCATTACTACCAATCTAGTATACACACCTGTTCTCCTCTTGCCCGCCATCAGCGAGGGTTTACCTGTCACACCTGCATTACATTCCATTATAACCCATTGAAGATCATGACGCATTTTTATTCTGGCTATCATTAGACGATTTTATTAAGATTAAGAAGAGTATATCTAAGTCCGAGAGTCAAATGAGATAATCTTTACTCATATAATTCCCACATATCCAATCAAGCTGTATAAAATCGTCTAATGATAGCCAATATTAACTGTCAAAATGCGTCATAATCTTGTGAAGGTTAAACTCCAACACATTATCCCCCATTCCTGCCATTGTTATCTCCCAGCCGGACCGAACCATTATATTTATACAGGTAATATGTGGCCCTCTCAGGGTATCTTCCATGAGAGGGAGAGAGGGCGTACGGGGATAGGGTTTAGGTACTATTTCTCTACTGTCGACTTGATACACGTCTGGATTTGTAAAGCTTAGGGTCGCTCTGTTTGGTGTGGGTCTGAATCCTGTAGACTGACTCTACAGATTGTTGAATGGATCCACACCTGTTAACTTTATGATGTTATTCAGCTTGTGGAGGATCTTTTACAGTGAAGGCAATAATTGACAAATTCAGCATTTACGTCAACAAAAGTACAGTAGGTGACATATAGATTTGTTTCTGTGCTAGTGGTATATTTCATTACTGGTCACTTTGCCCTCAAGGCATTTTGTTCACATTTCTATTACTCATCACAAACCCAACTGTCCTATTTCTTCAGTGCAGCCGCGGCCTTCTGACACCCCCCCCCCCCTCCCCCACCAATGGTGCTTGTGGCATTATGGCGCTGCCGACTGGGAGGCTCTTCGCCAGTACTTCTTTGAATTGCCCTGAAATGATTTTTGCTTCAGTATTTGAGGACCCTCAGAGAGTGTCGAGCACATTACTGAGATAATCGTCTTGGGCATGAAAGCAACTCTTATCCTATTGCTCTCATTTCTTGCATCTCTAAATTTTTTGAAACTATTCTTACTTAATAAATTCTTAACCTGACAAGCGCGAAATAGACCTAGGGGCTAGGGTAGTTATTTGTGCATTTCTAGCCTTGGATTCTGACAGAATTAGTTATATTTACAATATAGAGCATTATTTGTTTTCGGTATGCTTTTATTTTACATATATGATGTATATATGAACCTTCAAGAGTGCTAAAATAAGTGGGAAAAGCATTTGGGTGGTGAAAAACGAAGATATTGGCCACCCGGTCATAATCTCAGGCGAGAGAGAGCCACAGGCAACCCCCCTCTCTCGCTGTCTGTGAGGTAACTGAGACGAGCGGGGCGGTGTGGGCCGGTGTCTGGGTGTTGCATAACGATCTTTTCTGCAACCCACTTGTGCTACATTATCGCGGGAGAGAAATAACCGATAAATGATGATAATAAGAGGAAAAATAGGTGATAATTGGGGAGGGGGGAATAAGGTGGGGAAGGAGGGGAGGGGGGTGGGTGAGATTTACATGGATGAGTACTGGAGGGGAATTATCTCACCTAGAGACAAATTCCTTTGTTTTGATAGGCCCTTTTTTTTTATGGAAGGCTTTTTTTATGGTCTTGCTTCCGTGAGGCCTATCGCGTTCCCTATAGGAAGCCTTCCGTGAGGCCTATCGCGCTTGCCGGGTTAAGCATTTGGCTTCCCATAATCTACTTTCAGATCGCCAGTATGGTTTCCTTAAGAGCCACTCTACTGGTGATCATTTTTATCTGACTAACTTTTGGTCATCCTCCTTTCGGGACTTCAGTGAGACCTTATCTGTTGTGCTAGACATATCAAAAGCCTTCGATAGAGTCTGGCACAAATCTCTATTTTCTAAGCTACTCTCATTCGCTTTCTATTCCTCCATCTGTGCAGTTATCTCTAAGATCCTTTCCAGCCATTCCATAGCTGTGGTTATGGAGGGCCATTGCTCACATCTTCAACCTATTAACTCTGGTGATCCTCCAGGTTTTGTCCTGTCTCCAGTTCTCTTTTTAATATTCTTTAATGATCTTCTTAACTGTACCTGTAGTCCTATCCACTCATATGCTGATGACTTTATCTTAAGAACATAAGAACATAAGCAAATGGGAGTCTGCAAAAAGCCGATCGGCCCATACAAGGAAGATCCCTGTCACACCCAACCCCAAATACAAGGCCCAATTATAGGCCCAACTCACTAATACCTTGAGTACTGCCCCCACCAAAATGGTCAGGGATTAACACAAGATTACGGGGGTCTGCTGAATGCCGATTGGCCCACACCTGGTAGATCCCCCTCACACCCAACCCATCTCGTCCATATGCCTATCTAATTATATCTTAAAGCTCCCTATCGTTCTTGATCCCACTATATCACTTGGTAGCCTATTCTACCCATCTACAATTCTGTTACCAAACCAATATTTGCCTATATCTTTTCTGAAACGAAATTTATCTAATCTTATACTAATCAACTCGTTTTTCACAACGAGCCATCATGTAATCACTCCAAAACTCACATAATGAGGTCATAGCACGCCTGTCTTCTGATCTATCGACTATCTCCGACTGGGGCAGAGAAAATCTTGTTACTTTCAAAGCTTCCAAAACCCAATTTCTCCTTCTATCTTCCCGTCACCATCCACCACACGACTTTCCATTATTCTTCAACATTACAACCTTTCATCAACCCTTCATCTTCTCTCAGTATTCTTGGTGTTTCTTTTTCTCCTGGTCTTTCTTGGAAAGATCATATCACCGCTCTTGCTAAAACAGTTTCCCAAAAGTTAGGTGTACTCAACCACCCGCAGAGCTTCTTGCTCTGTATAGGGGCCCAGTGCACCCATGTATCGAGTATTGTTCACTTATGTTGGTAGGTCCCACCCTTACCTCACTTCTTGAAAGAGTAGAGTCAAAACATTTCTTCTGATCAACTCCCTTCCTGTTACTAATTCCCTACAATCTCTCTCTACATGATCCAATGTTGCATAACATTATCTCTTACTCTTCTACTGCTATTACAATAATAAGTGTT
>CM064516.1:2688175-2775557 GCA_032716605.1 Paralithodes platypus
GACCAAAAACTAGGGAAAATGGTGAAAATCCTAGAGAATCTTGTACCCTGCTTCTTACAGCATACAACACAAAATGGATGCCCTCATCCCAGTCGGCATTGTTCTCTTCACAATATTTAGTGAGCATTGATTTGAGGGTCTGATGGAACCTTTCTAATGCCCCCTGGGACTGTGGGTAACTGGCAGTGGAATGGTACTGGTGTACTCCCAACTCTTCCATGGTTTGCTTGAAGAGCTGAGAGGTAAAGTTACTTCCTAAATCAGACTGTACCACACGGGGTATTCCATACTGGGTGAAAAATTTACTACATTCTTTGATGTTATACGCCTCAAGGGGAACACTTCTGGATACCTAGTGGTGGAACACATGACAGTCAACAAGTACTCATTCCCACTACGGGTTCTTGGCAAAGGTCCTACACAGTCAATTATGATTTTACTGAACGGTTCATCATGAGTTCAGAAAGAGTATGCTGCAAAAGAATATACCTAGAGAAACTAGAGATGCGAGGAGAGAAGAATATAAAAATTTGAAACAATGAGTGAAGAGGGCGATACAAGACGCTAAATGGAAGACAGATGAGGCATATGGGAGAAAGATTAGTGAACAGTTTCTGAATGACAGGAAAGCATACTACAGAGCTGTTTAAGAAGCCAGAGGGAAGAAGACTGAGAGTGTCTCAGGTGGTAGGATGAGGGACATGAATGGGGAAGTAGTAGAGGGTGATGGTGTGGTGAAAGTATGGAAAGATCATATTAGTAGCTTAGCTGTAAAGAGTAGGGGGAAGGCAAAGATCTCATCCATAGGGATGGAGAGAGGTAGAATAAACAAGGTAGTTGAAAGCCAGATAAGCAGAGAAGAAGTAAAAGAAGCAATCAATAGACTGAAAATGGGCAAAGCTGCTGGAGTAGATAACATCCCAGGTGAAATGCTGAGATATGGAGGAGAAGAAGCTGTTGACATAATGCATAGGTTATGTAAATTAGCATGGGAAAAGGAAAGTGTACCAGAGGACTGGAGGAAAGCAGTGATAGTACCCCTGTACAAAGGGAAGGGTAGTAAAGAAGAGTGTAAGAATTATAGGGGAATTAGCTTGCTTAGCATACCTGGAAAGGTACACGCAAGAGTAGTAACACAGAGGCTACAGAAGATAACGGATGACAAAATAGGCGAGGAACAGGGAGGTTTCAGAAAGGGCAGGGGCTGCGTTGACCAGATAGCCTCAATGCGATTGTTGGTAGAGAAGTATCTGGCCAAAAACAGAAAACTCTATGCAGCATTCATGGATTTGGAAAAAGCCTACGACAAAGTAGACTGTGAGGGCCTGTGAGATGTGTTAACAGTATATGGTGTGGGAGGAAAGTTGCTAATGGCAGTAAAATCTTTTTATAGGAATGCAATGGCAAATGTGAAGGTAGGGGATAAGTTAAGTGAAAGTTTTGAGGTCAATGTAGGTGTAAGACAGGGATGTGTCATGTCAGCTTGGTTGTTCAATATATACATGGATGGAGTGATTAGGGAATGTAGGGTTGTATCAATGGGTGTGGGAGCTAGACTGGTATCAGAGGGAAGAACATGGAAGATTTTAACATGCCTATATGCGGACGATGCACTCCTGTTGGCGGAAAATGCTGAAGAACTTCAGAGAGTGGTCACTGACTTTGACAGGGTATGTGAAAAGAGAAAGTTAAAGGTCAATGTAGGGAAATGTAAGGTAATGGTGTTTGAGAGAAGAATGCATGAAACCATGGATTTTAAGGAAAAATATAGAATCAAGAAAGAACACAAGAAAAGTTGTAAAATACAATTGAAAAATGAAGTACTAGAAGAGGTTGAAAGTTTCAAGTATTTGGGAACTGTACTATGCAAATATGGTAAAATGGAGAGTGAGATAAAAGAGAGAAAAATGCAAGGGAGAAAAGTGATTGGAGAACTTGATAGTATTCTCAAAGGAAGAATGGTTAGCCAGGAAGTCAAAAAGTCACTGAGAAGCAATGTGCTGCTCCCAACACTCTCGTATGGAAGCGAGACATGGACGGCAAGTGACGAGGACCTCTTCAAACTGAGAGCTGTGGAGATGAGCTTTTTCAGAATGGCAGCTGGCATGAATAGGCTAGATGGGCCAAGTAATAGAGAAGTGTACGAGTCCTTTGGAATGGAAGAGCAGGCTTTGGGCATTGATTGTGGTGTGGTTGAGTGGATAAAGAGAAGTACTTTGAGGTGGTATGGTCATGTTCAGAGAATACATGAAGACAGAATGCCAAGAAAGATATATGGGAGTCAGGTGAGTGGAACCGCTAGTAGTGGAAGACCACCTATGGTATGGGAAAAGAAAGTGGACAAATATATTGAAGAAAAACTTCTACGTAGTGGAAGGGGCTTTGTGGCACGGGCAAAGGAGACATGTCTTGCCAAAGTAGCTTGGAGAGGTTTCTGTCATGGCCATCCTCTAGTGGGGGTTTCCCAGGGGGAAACAAGGCATCGGAGATGATGATGATGATGATGGTTCATCCATTACAGGGATGGGATTTAAGGGTGCAGGCTTGATGGGCTGGTTGGGTTTCCCAGCAAGTTGACACACATGACAAGTTTTACAGTAAGACTTCACAGATTGTTTCATCCTCGGCCAAAAGAAATCATTGAGAATTTTGTCATAAGTCTTGTTGACACCCAAATGTCCACCACTAAGGTCATGAACAATGGAAATGATGTCTACTCTATACTTATGTGGCACGACTACTTGATGCACCTCTTGCCAGGGCTCATCAGCTGGCACATTGGGAGGTCTATTCTTGCGCATCAGGGTACCATTACTTAGATAGAAGCATTGAGGATAGTTTCTTATATCTGACTCTTCCACAGCCCTATCAAAATATATTGCCAGTTCAGGGTCCTGCTTCTGAGCCTCTTTGAGAGTTTCAGAATCAATGGGAATCTTGCTAATATCCTCTGACTCTACATCAGGAAATAGGGAGGAAGTGTCTAGGTCAACACTATCAGGATCAACTTTGTCCTTCTTACTGTGGTGACCAGCCCCACTCCTAGTCACTACACATGAGGGAAACAAATTGGGATACTGACTTTCTAATTGCTTTGTGTTGTTATCAGAGGAGGGAGTGGAGGTAACTATGGGGTCTCTGGTATCACTTTGCCACCGGCGATATCGTTGCCCATCAAAAAGTTCACTCCTTCTACAGGTAGGGAATCTTGAATCCCAACAGTAAAGTAACCACTAGCTAAATAAGTTTTTAGATACACCCTAGCCAAAGGAACAACAAGACACCCACTGACTCCCTGAATGAGTATACTCTGCCCCAGCAAACAGTCCTCAATACTGGGCATCAATCCTCTTACCAAGAGGCTATGAGAGGCTCCTGTGTCTCTCAAAACATGAATGGGATAGTCAGTGGAAACGTCAGTAGAGGAAACTGATCTTGTGGAAAGAAAAGGTTTTAACTGGTTAGAACAGCTAGGTGGTATACTAGGGAAAACCTGGTTGTGAGAGCCATCAGAGTCAGAACATGCACTCAACACAGGTGGAGTAGGAGGGGATACTGCTACTCTATTTGGATGAAGTACAAGGGAAGAGGCTAGAACAGCACTACTCTCTGGTTTACAGGTTTTCTCTTTTAACTTTAATTTGGGACACTCTCTGATAAAATGTCCAGGTTGTTTACAGTAGGCACAAACTAAGGGTCCAGGAGGTTTAATGGAAGAAAGAGAAGTTTTGTTAAATTCCTTTTTATCAGATCCATTGCCCCCAGAAGCTACCCTTGAAACTGGTTGGGAGACACCACCATAACCAGACCTACCACCAGTAGATTGGAAACTACCACCATCACGAGGACCAGCACCAGACGGATGTCGGTTGCCAGGCCCTCTCTGTCCTGTCCTGAAATAAGAATCGCCATGAGTTAATCGGTAATTTTCAGCCAAAATAGCCGCCCTGTCTACAGATTGCACCTCTCTCTCTTGGAGGTAAAGTTTTAAGGGGTAGGGGATTTGCGGAGAAATTCTTCAAGCATAACTAGCTGGCACAACTGCTCAAAGGTTGTCACTTTACTGGCTCTCAACCAACTCAGAAACATTCGCTCTTTTTCCTTTACAAATTCTAGATAGGTTTGTTTTTCACCTTTCTTCATATCTCTGAAACACTGACGATGAGTTTCAGGAACCTGATCATACACTGCTAAGACTGAAGTTTTAAGAGTTTCATAGGTCAAGGAATCAATGGGGAGATTGGTGTAAACCTGCTTGGCTTTACCTATGAAAGCAGTCTGGGCTAGAAATGCTCACTTGAGTTGGTTGGCTGCCTTCTCAAAAAGGATGAAGAAATTCTCCGGGTCAGTCTCATCAAAACTAGGGACAAATTTCAAACTATGACCCTTATCAGAAAATGGTTTATTTGCAACCGAATCCCTTTGATTCCGGTTTTCTTCAGCTTTTAACTTTAACATGCGCTCATCATGCTCTCTCTCTCGTTGTTTCTCCTCATGCTCATGTTCAATATCACGCTGTTTTTGTTCAAACTCGCGCTGTTTTTGTTCAAACTCATTTTTTGTTTTTGGTTCAATCTCACGCTGTTTTTGTTCAAACTCTCTTATTGCCGTATGCTCCCTTTGCTCCCTGTCAGCTTTTGCATTCTCCAGCTCTAATAGTTTCACTTTTATCCATGCCTCACTGCCTCCTTCTTCTGCACACAACTGATATGCTGCCTCAGACAAAACACCAGTAGTTACCAATTTCTCAGTCACACTCCTAATCTCACCTTTGGTATTACTAGTTCTGTAAGGTGCATCATACTCTGTGGCTAAGGCAATCCAGTCTACTTTTCTGAGCTTCGACACAGACAAGGTGCTCAAGGAGGGGTCAGTGACAAATCCACTAATTTTAAATTCCATGATTGAATGCTATGAACAATGGATGAACGAGAAAATGTATGACTAATTAGGATGAGTGTGAAACGTGAATAATTGGCATTAAAGAACGTAGAGGCTGACACAGCTCTCTCAACTCAAAAACAGAACAAAACGAGATGGATGAAATGAGTATGCGATGTCCTATCGAGGGACTTAAGGTTTCACTAATGTTCTCAATTACTACCAAACGAGGGAAAGAAAGGAATCCTGGTCACGGTACCATGTTACGTTACGAGCGGGGTTCGAACCCATAACATAAAGAAACATTCCACTAAACACCACAAAACGAGGACTTATTATTTAGCCTCACAAAATGTGGAAAATATGACTATCAGTTTCAGTCAAGAATAAGTGGTATGTTAAACTTCCACAAAACTAGCAACTCTTTGTGGTCACTAAAACCTTGCTAGGTGAAAAGATGTGGAAAGTTCATAAAATATCAGTTGATATCAAATGGTTGTTTTAGCCTAAAAACCCCAAAGTTATTCCTTTCTTATCACTCGTTCAGAATTAGTTATCTTTAGTTACTTTGACTTAGATTTATCCCAACAATCAAAAGAATAATATATTAGCATATAAAGGTAAAATGTAAAGAGTATGTAAAATATAATTATAATGTATTTAAATGATTAATTATACACAAAAGTTACTTCTAGTGAAAATATCAAATTTGAGAAACATTGATGTGAAATAATAAAGAAACACTTAAGAAAAATAATACATAGTTATATAAATACCCTCCAAGAGAGTAACTGAAAGCAATCATTAAACATAGAAAAAATCCTAGGCGATACTTATTCAACTCATGGTGATTCTTTTACAAACGAACTCAGGGCAGGTCAGCTTAAGATGGTGGTGGAGAATACACTACCTTGCCTTTACGGTACTTTCGACTTATATACCCTTAGCGCACCTGGCTCTGATACCAACTTCTCTAACTGTATTAAGCTCAACTCCATATATACTTGCTGAATTAAAGTATTACTTTTACCAAGAACTTTATGATATATCTTGTAAACATTACTTATGATTAGAAAAGCCAAATACATTATTACCTAGTTATAATGAATATCATTCGTACGTCAGGCAACGAAGAAGATCAAGGGTTGGAAGAAAGGGGGGGAGAATGAATAGGGTTACGAGTGTAGGACGATAGGGGGTAGAATGGAATGTGAACGGAAGGGGGATAGTCTGTACGAAGCCTCCTAATTCCACCTCTCACTCGTTCCTGTACACTCTTGAATAAAATATCTTCCTATATGAAACTAAGCTGTCTACACGTCGAATTAATTATACCGGGCTCATAACATTGCATACGATGTTCAATCATAAATAATTAAAGATCGTACCCACCATAACAAGCACAATACCTCAATTACAACCAGTGAGACTTGAATGAAATAGAAATCCCTAACAATATATATATATATATATATATATATATATATATATATATATGTGTGTGTGTGTGTATAGTGTTAGTTAGCTCAATTTGCAGTCGTAAAAATGAGTGTCAAAATTAGGATTTATTGTTGGGTACATTGATGGTTGTGATTTTCGTAACTAGTTGTGTTATGACACATGTTGTACATTATAGTTAATAACGTAGCTACTAACACTTTATTTTCTTCACATTAATTGTATTTATCTTTTCTTCACATTAAAAATATTGTTATCATCTGGCAGTTGAATGAGATTATACTGTCGCGTTCAGAGGCCGTTTTCTAACTCAATTACTTTTAGCTGTGCCTGTCTCACTAATAAAAATAGTTAATCAATTCTCAAAGCAAACACACACGCATATACACACACACACACACACACACATTATATATATATACATTGTTCAGTTGCGTTAATAGGAATAGTTTGTTTATGAAACAGAAGCGTATGAAATTGAAGTAGTAGAGACACAACCTTCGAGCGTGAACGTACAGCGTACACTACCGTACACAACACACCGTATTACATTGTATTATCTATAATATTTTATTGATGTCTATTAAGGGGTCATCATATTGTTGGACAAACTCAAATGATACCGGAAATGGAAACAGTCACAGTTCACTAAAAGGTCTGCCCCCAAACATATATCGTACTACCAAACACACGATACCGGCCATCAATTATTCTATCTTTCTCACTTCCATTCTACCATCCACACATATAACCTTCTTTCCATTCCTCCTTCCATCCTCCTAACAATCTTCTATCCAGTTGTTTGGCTCATTATTTCCTTCAACTTTGCCTTTCCCTCCACCACTCTCACTCCCGGGTACCAAAATATACATAGAGCACGTCCTCGGCCCGTCTTTTTCCGTTAACTAAGCCAATTCTCAACCTCGTTAGACCTGCAATGTCGGTAATTGCGTTAAGGGGAGGTTTTGTTATTGTTGTTCTGGACCCCCTTCTCCCTTATGTTTAGCCCCATTAGTTGTGTGATTAAAGAAAGTCGCCCCATTAGATTGGCGATTGTACGATCTTTGGCCCCATTTGTTTGACAATTTTAAGGCCCTTTGTGCCATTTAGGTGTCGATTTTTCTACTAAAGGATGTACAAACTCATCTTGACGGGGGCTTGGGAGTGTTTGTTTAAAGCTTGAGAGAGATAAAACTATACCCCCCCCCCCCCCTCCCCCTTAAACAAATGTCTCCTGTTTTCACCCATTCCTTCTTTCCCTTGTGTGTCTGTTTGTTTATATCTGTTTGGTAATTAGTCTTCTTTCTCTTTTCTCTCCCCTTCTATTCTATATTTGTATTCATCCACCATCCATCTATCTATCTATCTATCTATCTATCTATCAATCTATCTATCTATCTATCTATCTATCTATCTATCTATCAATCTATTAACTGATGACGGAGGAGATTTAACTTGTTTAAGTGTATTTTTCTTATCGGCACCTTTTTTTCAGAGGCAAGTTAAGCTTACTAGTCCTCATTAAACTTTCTGCCTTCGTAATTTTTCAAAACTTGTTCTGGGAGGTCATTAACTTATTTGTATTTTTTGTTTAAACATTATTCCTGTTATGCCAGTTTTTTTTACTGGGGTTTAATTGGACAATGGTAGGTTCTTGCTTGACTGGATTAACTAAAGCCAAACTACACCTGCACAAAAGTCGTAAAGGATAAATATAATACTGAATACACACATGAGTTTTCTTGTTAATGGTCACTTAGTACAAAACACGATAATCCACTTTACACTGATACATGAAATAATCACACTATAAATATGCCTAGCACGGGCGAGGATCCACGACAGACATATAGAATTCACTTAGCACTCCTATTCTAACACTAGCATAGATATCGGAGACACTTAACTAACACTGGTGGTTGAAGTAATATATCTCCCTCAATACTCCTACTCTAACACTGAGTAGATTTGGAGATGCTGGCACTGGTGGTTGAAGTGTGGATAGCTGAGTCCTTTCTCTCGGTCCTGTCGAGCCGCTTAGGTGGTCCTGTCGTGTGGTGAATGGGATAGGGATACAGATGGACTAGTTGGTTTGGGGCCTTTAATAGTAGTTCCTTATGTCATGACATAGGGTGCGTACTACCGGATGAACGCGAGCATGAACTTAGACATGTTTTAATCTATGGCTGCTTGACTATCCTGACCGTTATACTAGTCGTTGGTGAAGTTCTGTTTCGGTACTCTTGGTGTAGGGTCTTTAATACAGAGTCGCTCGTGTCATGACAGTAAGTATGACTAAGTATCGGGAAAATGTGGGGAAGAAGTAAGATCATGATCAAACTAACTTTCCCAATCTGCCGCTGACCTTTATAAGTGTGTTCAAAGAACCCAGGGGTTGGTCCTCGACCATTGTTCTGGCCATAGGCAGTATTGACTTTATATGCAGAGTGCCGTTATTTAGACGGTGTCTCGCAAATCCCTAACTATTGGAGACGTCTTGCCATGGCAAAGACTTCTTCAAGAGTTTTGGAAAGTACTGGATTGTTCCTGAAAGTCTGTTTGTGGCATACCTTCGGTGCTACTTTTAGTGTCAAAACCGCAGCCTAAAAGAGATCCTAATGTTATCTCTACACCATGGTGTGGAAGCACAAAGGTGCCATAGTAGGGTAAAGAACTCTCAAACAATAAGGTAGACAGCCATGGCATGTATACACGAACGAGTGAGAGGTTAATTTTTAGGCTCAAGTCATGCATGCAAGTGGTTTGAGCCCTCAAATTGCTGAATCTACCTTATTTTCGTCGAGATGGTCATGACGTGTGCTGCTATGTCCCAGGGCTGGTATTTGGAGGTCAGAAGGTCATAGGTACAAGAGGTGGGGTAGGATTAGGGAGTTGAGGTAGGCCCCTTAGAAATTCCCCCCATGATAGTGGGGAACCTGCGCGGAAGAGCGGCGCATCTGGAGGGGGTAGATTTGGGTATGCTGCCCCTCATTTATTTTATTATATTTTGCTCTCCTCTCTTGCTTTCCAGAAGTGCTGATGGATACTCTTATTGTTTTTCCTGGGGTGCAAGGCAGACTGTGGTTTATTGTGGCAATTCTGGCCTCTCGAGTGTTGAGGTGGGGCGGGGCTAGGTGTGGTTTTGGGCGGCCATGTTGTTGCCCTCCTTCCTTCGTCTTCTCGTTTCCTTGTGGTTGAAGTTGCTGTTTGGCGTTGACTTGTTGAGGCGAGTTCTTCTTCTCCTTTCGTTGTTTCCCCTTTCTTTCTTCTTTTCTTCTGTGGTCGCCCTGGGTGGTGTGGTCATTTCTCTTCTTTGCTGTTTCGTGTTTATTTCAGCCTTGCTGGTATTCCCGTTCTTCTTAGTAATTTTCTTTGGTGGGGTGTTTTCTGTGTTGTTTCTCTCCTTAATCATTGTCTCTCCTCTCTTTCTATTTCCATTCTTTTCTTCTGGTTCCGGCTGGTCTGTTGTGGCACGGTGGTGATCTTTATTTCTGGCATTTTATTTCCGTGTTGGGGGTGATAGACACTGCCCTGTGGCTCCAGCTGGAAACAAAAGATGTTTCTGTGGTGGGTGAAGGTACTGAGGGTGTTACGGTATTCCCACCAGTTCAGCGATCTTTTGTTAGCAGGTTTTCAGGGGTCGGTTAATATTGATAAGAAAGATGGCTTGCCACGAATAATGGAAGCCATCTGCACCTCATCAATTAAGCTGATGTTGTGGAATTTGTGTTGGTCTTCGCTCCATTTCACTCTCGCAACATAGGGCTTGGTAGAGTTCATGGTGGCAATGATGCGGTGTGGTCGTCTGGGAGAAGGTGTTGCTTGGGCTGTGGTGACAGGGCAAGTGATGACCTGGGTGGTGACCTATGGGGTTTTATTAACCCTTGCGGACGTTAAAGTACCAGGGTAACGTGAGTGTGAAGGAAAGGGTTAAATGGAGGTGGTGTTTGTGTTAGTTGCGCATGATATATGCAGTGTTTTGAGGGTTTGTGTTGGTTGTGGTGTGTTTGATTTATGTGGACTGTGAGGTGGAGTTATGTTTCTAGGATGGTGGATGGATATGGAAGAGAAACGGGATGGGGGTTGGGATAGACGGCCTGATCTTGTGTAAAGGTTTGGCCGGGGTGATGGCGAAGGACTAGTTTTTGAGGAAGATGAAGAAGCGGGTGAGGGGGTGGGGTGTGGTCGGGGGTGGGGGGGGGGGGGGGCAGTGGTAGAGTGGGGTTGTAAGGTCAAGGGGAGAGATGGATGATTTTGGGGTGGGTGAGGGGGAGGCGATGGTAGAGGGGTAAGGTCGAAGGTGGGGGGGGGGGGGATAAGCGGCGAGTTGGGTTTGTTGGGGAGGGGTAGGTGGCGAGGGGGGTTTGCTGGGGGGAGGGGGTGTTGGAATGGGTTGGGGTTGTCGTGAGGTTGAAAGTTGAGGGTTAGATAAGTGCTGGGGTTGACGTTGGATGGAAGATTGGGGCGGTTAGGTTGCAGAGGTAGAGGTAGGGTAGGATATGAGATTGGGGTAGGGTGATGGTGGATTGGGGATGGGGTTGAGGATGTGGGGGATGGGGTGCGTGCGGTGCGGATAATAGGGATACATTTAGGGGGGATGAAGGTTTTTGGCGTTTGGGTGATGGTGGTGAGGAGGTTGATGGTGAGGGGGTGGACAGTTGTGATGAGGGGTTGTGGGTTTGCGTTTATAAGGGGGGTGTGGAGGGGGTTGACGGGTGTGGGGTTTGGCAAGAGGTAGGGGCTGGTGGGGGCGAAGACGATAATAGGGACGGGTGGGAGGAATGGGTGCAGGTATGGAGCGAGAAGGGGGACCCGAGGGAGGGATGTTAGGTGCAGGAAGAGGGGTAGAGGGGTAGGAGGGGGTGCGGGACAGCGTGGTGGTGGTGGTGGTTTATATTTTGGCGGGCTGGCTGTCCTGGGTGGCTGGCTGGTGGTGTCTGGCAACTTGGTTGGTATTTGTTGTGAGGTGGGTGGTGGCTGGTGTTGGGATGCGGGGGTTGGAGCGTTGATGTTTTGGTCCTCACCAATAGTCAAAGGACGGTAAATCCTCACAAATCGATTACGGTATGTCCTAGTCTCTCCGTAATAATTTACGATCATTTGCTAAGGGTTTGGAACTCTCAACACTTTGTAGGGCCCGATGTACCGTGGGCCAAGTTTGTTGAGGACTGGTAACTTTGCAACCATTACACTGTCTCCTATTGCGTAAGGGCTTTGAGGGGGTGTGGCGTTGCGGGTGGGATCCTGGCACACCTGGGCAGTGTGGAGTGTGTTGCACAGGTGTTGCAGGGGGTCTTCAGAGATATTGGCTATTAATGCAGCGTTTATGGTGGGAAGGAGAATTGCAGGTTGGATGCGACATCGGTCTGAACGAGTTGCATCTATTTGAGGGGTGAATATCATAGGTTGATTTTTTACTGGGCATAATGGTACCCATTGCTGGTGAAGTGGTGGTTCCTGGGACTCTTCCTCCGCGGCTAAAACTTGGGGTAGGGGAGTTTTATTTTTGGCATGATCCCTGATAAAGTGCAGGTGGCAGGCTGAGTTACAGGCCCGGAAGTCAAACGGATTGATGGTGACTAAGGGGTGGTCCCGAGGTTGAAGTCTGGGGTCTCTCAGGGGGCCTCGTCCGGCTTGGTTTGAGGAGGGGTATGTCCTCTGCGGGGCGCCTTGGGATGGCTGCGATCTAAAGTTGTGGGGGCGACCCGGTAGGTATGGCTGAGGGCGACCATGTGGTGGTCTGGATCCGTAGTTGTTGTAGTAGTTTCCCGGCCTTTTGTTGGCTTGTGGATAGGTGGGGAACCTCTTAATTGCGCCCACTGTGGATGTTTTTGGGCAGGCAGCCAATAATTTGCGGATCGTGATGATGTCTCGTTGGAATCCTGCAGGGTCGAGGATGGTAAAATGCTCTTTTAAGAATGATGGGAGGACTCTTAGTAAGGTGTTAAAGACTTCCTGTTTTTGTTGATCAGCAGTCTGGAATGAATACGCAGATTTCACGTGCTGATGTAAGGCCGCTAGGGTGACGTCTATGTCGCCTTCGTACCTTATTTCGTCGATCTTCGCTAATGCTACGACGGAGCCCAATGATGGCTGTACAGCATCAATGACAATTGTCCGGAACTGATCCCAGGTGAGCACCTGGGTTACCTGTCCGGCCACCAGGGAAATGGCTTTTCCCAGGTGAGGTAAAAGTACAGCAATCTTTTCTCGATCACTGTTGTAAGCCAAGTCAAGTATTGGCTTAACCATGTCCAGGTAGGTTTCGATGTCGTATGTGTCCCCATCGTACTTGGGAATTGGAATATGTGAGCGACTATTCACCATGGTGACTAATATTATACAACGCTTTACTTCTTTCGATTTTTGTGTGGAATGACTTTTCTTCCCGAATCAAGAACCACAGTCTGCCGCCAATTTTATGCCAGGTTTTTTAATGGGGTTTAATTGGACAATGGTAGGTTCTTGCTTGACTGGAGAACCTAAAGCCAAACTACACATGCATAAAAATCGTAAAGGATAAATATAATACTGTATACACATATGAGTTTTCTTGTTAATGGTCACTTAGTACAAAACACGATAATCCAGTTTACGCTGATACATGAAATAATCACAATATAAATATGCCTAGCACGGGCGAGGATCCACGACAGTAATATAGTATTCACTTAGCACTCCTATTCTAACACTTGCGTAGATTTCGGAGACACACTTAAGTAACACTGGTGGTTGAAGTAATATAACTCCCTCAACACTCCTATTATAACACTGAGTAGATTTGGAGATACTGGCACTGGTGGTTGAAGTGTGGATAGCTGAGTCCTTTCTCTCGGTCCTGTCGAGCCGCTTAGGTGGTCCTGCCATGTGGTGGATGCGGTAGGGATGCAGATGGACTAGTTGGTTTGGGGCCTTTAACCCCTTCAGACTCATATGACGCAGAGGTTGCCAGATTAGAAATAAGAAATAGAGTTCTCTCACTCTTATAATTACCTCTCCAAAATTAGTTTTCTGCCCACAGCTAACTCAAAGACAACTGCAGAGGTTGAAGTAACTAAACTAAAGGTTTCTAAATACCCCTGATGGTAACAAAGGCTTTAAAGTATCCCTAATAGGCTCAAAATTGCGTAATTTGTCGGAGAGGGTTAATAGTAGTTCCTTATGTCATGACACAGGGTGATTACTACCGGATGAATGCGAGCATGAACTTAAGACATGTCTGAAGCTAAGGCTGCTCGACTATTCTGACCGGTATACTAGTCATTGGTGAAGTTCTGTTTCGGTACTCTTGGTGTAGGGTCTTTAATACAGAGTCGCTCGTGTCATGACAGAGTAACTAAGTATCGAGCTAACATGGGGAAGAAGTAAGGTCATGATCGTATTAACTTTCCCAATCTGCCTCTGTCCTTTATAAGAGTGTTCAAAGGATCCAGGGGTCGGTTGTTAAGCCTTTCTACAAACATATGTCCTCGACCATGGTTATGGCCATATGCAGTCTGGACTTTATAGGCAGATTGCCGTTATTTAGACGGTGTCTCGCAAATCCCTAACTATTGGAGACGTCTTGCCATGGCAAAGACTTCTTCAAGAGTTTTGGAGAGTACTGAATTGTTCCTGAAAGTCTATTTGTGGCATGCCCTTGGTGCTAATTTCTGTGTCAAAACCGCAGCCTAAGAGAGATCCTAATGTTATCCCTACACCATGGTGTGGAAGCACAAAAGTTCCCTAGTAGGAAAAAGAACTCTCAAACAATATGGTAGACAGCCATGCCATGAATACATGTATGAGTGAGAGGTTTATTTTTAAGCTCAAGTCTTGCATACAAGTGGTTTGAGCCCTCAAATTAATGACTCTACCTTGTTTTCGTTGAGATGGTCATGACGTGTGCTGCTATGTCCCAGGGCTGGCATTTATAGGTCAGAAGGTCATAGGTGCGGGGAGGCGGGGGGAGGGGGGGGGGGTATATTAGGGGGTTGAGGTAGGCCCCTTAGAAATTCCCGTCATGATGGTGGGGAACCTGCGCGGAAGAGCGGCGCATTTGGAGGGGGGAGATATGGGTAAGCTGCCCCTCGTTCATTTGATTATATTTTGCTCTCCTCTCTTGCTTTCCGGAAGTGCTGATGGTTACTCTTATTGTTTTTCCTGGGGTGGATGGCAGAGCGTGGTTTATTGTGGCAATTCTGGCCTCTCGAGTGTTGACGTGAGACGGTGCTAGGTGTGGTTTTGGGTGGCGATGTTGTTGCCCTCCTTCCTTCGTCTTCTTATTTCCTCGTGGTTGAGGTTGCTGTTTGGCGTTGATTTGTTGAGGCGAGTTCTTCTTCTCCTTTTGTTATTTCCCTTTTCCTTTCTTCTTTTCTTCTGTGGTCGCCCTGGGTGGTGTGGTCTTTTCTTTTCTTTGCTGTTTCGTGTTTATTTCAGCCTTGCTGGTATTCCCGTTCTTCTTAGCCGTTTTCTTTGGTGGGGTATTTTCTGTGTTGTTTCTCTCCTTTATCATGGTCTCTCCTTCTATTTCAATTCTTCTCTTCTGGTTCCGGCTGGTCTGTTGTGGGATGGTGGTGATATCTTTATTTCTGGTATTTTAAATTCATCTTGTTATTTGATTTCTATACGGTCTTATAGATATGTTATCTTCCTTTTTCTACGTACTTCAGAGATTGTTATTTTGCCTGGTCGTCTCACATCTTGATTCATCTTCAAATATTCGTCATTTCTCGCTCGCTCTCGCTCTCTCTCTCTCTCTCTCTCTCTCTCTCTCAGAGTAGAATAGTTTACCAAGGGAGGTGGTCGACAGTAATTATATTGATGCGATTAAGAAAAGACTGGACAATCATATAATGAAGATTGGATTAATATGAATTAATTAGTGGGCATGTGTAATTTCCCTTTCAAAATAATGTCTTCCTGTATAAAAACTTTCCTTGTGGGCATTTCTTAACCCATAAGGTTACACTTCATCCTATTTTCCTGTACGGATTTTTAGTCGGAGGGAGCGGAGGAGGGGAGAGAGCCTTCTACTTTACTGTCCTATTATTCCACTATATACTGTCCCTGTTTAGTAGTATTAAGGCCTGACCACCGGGTTGGGACCGCAAGGTTTGTGTGGTCTGAGTATATGTGTAACTCTGTGTAACTCTCTGTCTCTCTCTCTCTCTCTCTCTCTTTCAAATATTCCCACACGAATAAGGGTAGCATTTGTCAAGCCTTTCTTAATGACATTCTCATAACTTTTCCTCTTCATTAGTACCTGGTCTTTCTTTTCAAAATGAACATACTGTAGGTAGTATACATTTGTTTTTACTTTTCCGTTTCTTCTAAAATATCTTACCTACTCAAACCGAAATGGAAACCAAGAGACTAAACTACCTTAATAGACTCCCCAAACTACAAAAGTTCATTACGAAGTTGAATAAGTTGGGTTGAAGAAGTTATAATATAACCCAAATTGACGTCATTTAATGGACCGGTTAAGTGTGTCTCAGTATTGTTCTCATATGAGGCGGAGTCGGAGCCATCTCATACATCTGGATCAGGAAATATTTAGGAGGGCTTCCGAAGGGGATGGGTAGAAGGAGAACTAGGAAAGAGAGGAATAGGAATGAAAGTGGAGTAATGATAAAATCTAAAGTAAAGTAGGAGAATATAAAGAAATACACACACACACACACACACACACACACAAAAACTAAATATATATATATATATATATATATACCTGTATATATACCGGTATATACTGTATATATATATATATATATATATATATATATATATATATATATATATACTGTATATATTTAAAAGTAGACCATAAACAATCCAAAACCAGGTGTGCTGAACATGTTATACAGTATTTAACAAAACTCACCAAATACGTAAACGAATACATCCTGGACATTTTGATCATGATTATCTATTGTTGCAGCTGTCATGTGTCAATTTCATCTTTTCTCCTCCCAGTGTTCTTCCTGTCTTTCCCTGCACACTTCTCTTCTTCCCTTAGTTCTCTCTGTCCTCTCTCTCTCTCTCTCTCTCTCTCTCTCTCTCTCTCTCTCTCTCTCTCTCTCTCTCTCTCTCTCCATCCACTCCACCTCATATTCTTCCTCCTCATAGTAGTCACACTCCCTTCTTCACCTATATTTTCCTCCTCGCGTGATATCTTTTTCATCCTACCAATTATCTCCCGTTTCACTTTCTTCTGATCTGCTTAGCCCTCCTCCTCCTCCTCCCCCTGCTCTTAATTGTCCTCCTCCTTCTTCATTTCCTCCTTCCTCTTCCTGTTGACTGTCCTCTTCAATATTGAGGCACGCGGAGAGACAGACAATTCTCACAGGGGCTTGTGTTTACCCAAATCAGCTGGTGGGGCGGGTCCGCCTTTTTTGGGGTGGAGAGCTTCATATTTTTCTTCTTCTGTATCGTTCTGTTCCTCTCCCGCTCTTCCTTTCTCTTTGATTAAGGGGAGATGGATCGTTTTTCTAGATCCTCTTCTCCCTTATGTTTAGCCCCATTAGTTTTCATATTTTAAGATGGTTGCCTCATTAGTGTGTCGATTTCAAGACCTTTCGCCTCATTTCTTTGTCAATAGTAAGACCTTTCGTGCTATTTAGGTGCCGGGTTTTTTCCCTGCTCACGATACTTGGAAGAACCGGCCATTGGCTGGGACATTTTTCTACCGAAAAATATACAAATTCATCTAGAAGGGGGATCTAATGGATGTTTTGTTTTAAGTTTGATGAATGTCTAAGGAGGAAACTAGAAAAAATTATATAAAGATACGTCTATCTATCTATCTATTGCCTGACGCCGTGATCCCCGAAGGGGTAGCCACGAACAAACGGGGGCCCATGCACCTCTGTCCCCAGTCAGTCGACGCCGCTCCTCCCAACTAGCACCGCCTTCATTCATATACTTCCTCACTCCATCCTTCCACCTCTCCTTCGGTGCACCTCTCCCTCTCTGTCCTGCCACCTCGCTCTCGTACACCCTCTTAGTCAATCTCTCGCTTTCCATACGTTCCATATGGCCGAACCATCTCAAGTTGTTCCTTTTCACACTTTCCAGCACATCTACCTCCACACCACACCTCCTTCTTACTTCCTCATTCGTCTGTCTATCCCTCCATGTAACTCCGCACGCACTTCTTAAGTAACTAATTTCCACCGCTCTCACTCTTGGTCTGAGTCTCTTCCCGAACGTCCATGCTTCGCTTCCGTAAGTTAGTGTCGGGATTACCACACTGTCATGCAAGGACTTCTTCACTTCCATACTGACCACCCTATTTCTTGTTACTGCTTTCAACTTCCCTACAACCCTCTTCCCCTTCCCGCACTTCTCCCGCACTTCCTCATCCATAGTCCCATCTTTACTCAACACACTGCCGAGATACTTAAAAGAGCTGACGAATTCCATAGCCTGACGGTTCAACTTCACCTCACACTCTGTGACTTCACCCCTTTCGAAGACCATAACCTTGCTCTTCCCCGCATTTACCTTCAAATTCCGTTTTTCGCACACTGTTCCAAACTCATTTACGAGACCCTGCAACTCCCATTCATTATCGCTCATCAGAACTGTATCATCCGCAAACAACAGTATAGGTAGCTGCCACTCATTTCCCTCCCTTTTCAGCGATACACCAACATCCACTGCTCTTCCTAGTATTTCTTTCATGACTCCATCCATATATACAGTAAACAACCACGGGATGATCACACACCCCTGTTTCAACCCAACACTCAGGTCAAAGAACTCGCTCTGCTCATTCTCCACACGTACTGCTGCCTTTGCACCCTCATACATGCTCTTCACTGCTTTCAGCAACTTGCCATCTACTCCGTATATTCTAAGACTAAGATACGTACAATAGTAAATAAATATGCCCATCCCCCCTTAACAGTTATCTTTTCTTATTTTGTCCTATGTTTATACACTTTTTCTTATATTCCTCCTATCTCCTTTGTAATGTTCACTCACTTACTCGGTTTCTCCTTTCCACGACCAATATCTATTTATCACACAGATAGGTTTTATATGTGCCCCATCATTTAGCTACCCCATTCTTTCCTTTTCGATATTTGCTACTTTGACTTGTTCACACTTCCACTTCTTCAGCCGTTAAGAAATTATATCATAATTTTTTGTTATCTCTCTCTCTCTCTCTCTCTCTCTCTCTATTTCTCTCTCTCTCTTTATCTCTCTCTCTCTCTCTCTCCACAACAGTAAACTAAATTTTTCCATTTTTAGCGAAGTTTATCGGGTGGTCTGGGTAGTATGAGCATTATCCAGTAGGACACTTCACTCTACAATCTACATGAATTAGGTGCTTCTTTGTTGGATTATTTGTTAGATTGTTGTTGTTAATATTATTATTATTATTATTATTATTATTATTATTAATATTATTATTATTATTATTATTATTAATATTATTATTATTATTATTATTATTATGAGAGGAAGAGCAGGAGAGGAGAGGAGGAGATAATTGAGAAGGGGGGAAGGGACAGAGAGTAGAAGTACTGGGTTGGGAGAGAAAGGGAATGAGGAGGCAAGAAAGAACGGAGAGGAGGAGATAATATAAGAAAGCTGGAGGAGGAAGATAAAATCAAATATGGAATAAGGCATAGGAGGTGTAACAAGTAAGAATATGGAATTAAGAGGGACAAGAAGAGATTACACTCAAGCTTTAAATTCCTCTGTCGTAATACATGTATGGGATTTGGATCTGCCAGTTGTAATAGCCTGGTTTAGATTGATTAAAAGTCTGATTTTTTTAATGTTTTCTGAAGTTACATTTTTTTTCTTCTAAAACTATATACAATTTTGAAGTTTCTGCAGCAAAGATGGTTTATGATCTTAGTAAGTACAACTCCTTCTACACGTTTTAGTCCAGTTGTAACAATTTATCACGTAGTATCAACTCTTCCTAACCTGATGACATGTTTAGTATATTATTTTTTAGTGTGACTAACAACTGCGGTATCCCATTAACCCTGACATTCTATTGACAACTTATTAAAATATATATAACAATAATCTACTCAACCTTCTACTTCATTTTCCTCTTCTAAAGGATTGAACACAAATATGATCATAAATTCATAAATATGATCATGATTCGTAAATGCAGATGAAGAAAATACAGAGAGAGAGAGAGAGAGAGAGAGAGAGAGAGAGAGAGAGAGAGAGAGAGAGAGAGAGAGAGAGAGATATTATGCACGAGGGAAAATAAAAAGGTAAAATAAAACTCCGTATAAATTAAACCCGCCCCGCGACTCTCTGACGATGTAATATTTCATACCGGGAGACCGGAAAGACTTTATACTTGGCATCATTTTGTGAATGTAATTGAATACATTATTGTTGATATACCGGTAGGATATATTATCAACAGAGACAGTTGAAGTTAATATTAACGTCTAAGGTCTTTCAACTCTGGGGGAGGCACTCGTCACAGGAATTTCTGCCTTTTGTATACTTCATCCACATAAAAAAGAAAATATATAATTAAATATTTAGTTGTTTTCAACCTCACGGCGATGGATACCGGTACTTAGGGTTTTGAACACATAAACCACCTTTTTATGAACAAAATATTGTTTTCCCACCATATACTTCCGGTACGCGTTTTGAGGGCTACTAATGAAGTACAAAGGAGTACAAAGGAAAACATGCAACAACAGGTCATGCAACCCCTCGAGGTCCTCCAAAACACTGCTGTTCCAAGTGTAGCAACAGTGTTTCGGAGATAATGTGGGAAATATGTGAGAAGGAAGTGCTGCCCTGGGGCTTAGTATTGATATAATGAAACCGACAAGTGTATATAATATAGTTGTGTCATGTCGGTAAGCTCGATAGATGTACGATGCAGTACTGAAGTCAAACACAGATAAAGTATACATTCCAATAATATAACCAGAATACTGAATATTACACTGGATTCAAATCAAACAACTCATGGTTACTAGTCCACTGCTATAACCACTCTCTCCACTGCTATAGCAACTATCTCCAATGCTATAATCACTCTCTCCACTGTTATAGCCACTCTCTCCACTGCTATAACCACTCTCTCCACTGTTATACCCACTCTCTCACACTTATTCTATACATAGCACTTGTTAACCTTTTCAGTACTGCTGACGTATTGTTATTTGATTTCAGCTACCATACATTTAGACGATGATATGAAGCTTAGAAAGGATATATGGTAGCTAAAGGGATTACGTGAGATAGTCTGTAGCCTTTTAATGGGTAGACGTCCTTCCTATGCTGAATAAAATCGTCTAATAGTTGCCAGAATATAATAAAAAAGGGACGTCACCGGTACTATCTATCTATCTATCTATTGCCCGACGCCGTGATCCCCGAAGGGGTGGCCACGAACGAACCGCCCCCATGCACCTCTGTCCCCAGTCAGTCGACGCCCCTCCCCCCAACCAGCACCGCCTTCGTTCATGTAGTTCCTCACTCCATCCTTCCACCTCATATTCGGTCTACCTCTCCCCCTCTGTCCCTCCACCTCGCTCTCGTACACCCTCTTAGTCATTCTCTCGCTTTCCATACGTTCCATATGGCCGAACCATCTCAAGTTGTTCCTTTTCACACTTTCCAGCACATCTACCTCCACACCACACCTCCTTCTTACTTCCTCATTAGTCTGTCTATCCCTCCATGTAACTCCGCACGCACTCCTTAAGTAATTCATTTCCACTGCTCTCACTTTTGGTCTGAGTCTCTCAACCAACGTCCATGCTTCGCTTCCGTAAGTCAGTGTCGGGATTACCACACTGTCATGCAAGGACTTCTTCACTTCCATACTGACCACCCTATTTCTTGTTACTGCTTTTAGCGTTCCTACAACCCTCTTCCCCTGTTGTACCCTCTCCCGCACCTCTTCATCCATAGTCCCATCTTTACTCAACACACTGCCCAGATACTTAAAAGAGTTGACGATCTCCATAGCCTGACCGTTCAGCTTCACCTCACACTCTGTGACTTCACCCCTTTCAAAGACCATAAGCTTGCTCTTCCCCGTATTTACCTTCAAATTCCGTTTTTCGCACACTGTTCCAAACTCATTTACCAGACCCTGCAACTCCCATTCATTACTCATCAGAACTGTATCATCCGCAAACAGCAGTATAGGTAGCTTCCACTCAATTCCCTCCCTTTTCAGCGATACACCAACATCCACTGCTCTTGATAGTATTTCTTTCATAACTCCATCCATATATACAGTAAACAACCACGGGGACATCACACACCCCTGTTTCAAACCAACATTCAGGTCAAAGAACTCGCTCTGCTCACTCTCCACACGTACTGCCGCCTTTGCACCCTCATACATGCTCTTCACTGCTTTCAGCAACTTGCCCTCTACTCCGTATATTCTAAGTACTTTCCACAAACCTTCTCTATCCACTCTGTCATAGGCCTTCTCCAAGTCCATAAAGGCAACATACACCTTTTGTTTCTTCTCCAGATACTTCTCCACAACACAATTCAGGGTAAAAATCTGATCTACACCTCCTCTTCCCTTCCTAAAACCTCCCTGCTCGTCGCCTTTCCATTTCTCCGTTCTCACTCTCACTCTCTCAATCACTACCCTACTGTATACCTTCCCTACTACGCTTAGAAGACATATTCCTCGGTACTGGTACTGATTGGGTTAATAATGGTTTATAATGACCGAGAAACAACATGTGATCAGTTGTCTGGTGTCGGTTTACTAAAGGGTCTCCCAGGCCTCCTCATTGAATTAATAAAATAGTCTTAAATGAACCACTGCCCCCCAACAAAATTAGCCCAGGAATATATTAATGCTCGCTCTCCATGATTAACTAAATATAATAAGGAAAAAAAAATTCTGATGGTCTAAATTTAGCCAAAGGAAGGTTCATATAATTTCAGGTCTCTCTGTTGCTTAGGAAATTATGTGTCTTTGCTTGACAATGTGCGTTTATTAATGTATGTAGAGCAGGTGCTTATTTGTATATTATGTACGTGGAAATTATATTATATGCATATTATTTACAGTTATATAAGTGTGTAAATATTTTGCTATTCGATTATATTTTGAAAACATAATTCATTCAGTGAAGGTATATGTAACAAAGCAATTATATATTGATGCTCTCTCTTCACTGTTTGTTCATCCGGAAATAACACAGACACACACACACACTTATTATATTGTCCTCACCCAAGCAATAGTTGCATACCTTCTTTTAGAAGCCTGGCCTTATATGTACACATGGACTCTCTTAAGTGGACTAGAGAGAGAGACAGGGAGAGACAGAAGGAGGGGGAAGGGGAGATAAAGTTACATATAATTACATAGATACACAGACTGCACTGACCTTGCAGCCCCTTCCAGGCAGTCCGGACTAATTCTAATGCAAGTTGCTACTAAATAGCCAGTAAGGCTAGCATTGCAGAAGGCTTTCTCTCCATCCACCACTCCCTCCGATTGAGTGTCGGTATAATGAAAACAGCTGGGAAAATAAGACCCCAGTAGAATGAGAAGATTTATACCGGGAAATGTATAGTAAGATCGAATTTGGAAATGTATGTTTACTACTGATACTTAACCCATTTTTATATATAATCTATATATATATACTGTATATATATATATATATATATATATATATATATATATATATATATATATATATATATACAAGGTAAACACGAACATCTTTATTCTGGTACCGGTAACGTTTCGACATTAACATATGTCATCATCAGACCTAAAGCAATAAGAAATACATGTATTAATACATTATGTTGACATTTAAAGCAAATACATTTTTAATAATAATTTAGAAAAACATAAAAAGTTAGAAATCGCGAGAAAAAAAGAGATAGAAACAAACACAAACAACAGAAACAGCTAAACCATATGTTAACTACGTGTAGATATTGTAGGCTAAAATATACACAATACCTTAGAAACATAATAGGTTGGAGGAGAATTCGTGGGTGCCCAAGGTGGGCTTAAGATGGTACAAAGGAGTACAAAGGAAATCAAGCAACAACAGATCTAGTGACCCTTCTAGGCTGCTTGTCCTCCAAAACACTGAGGATCAAGTGTCCAAACAGTGGTTTAGAGTGGGCAAGGGAACATTGGAAAGGGAACCACTGCCCTAGAACTAATGTCCGTGGCAGGATTAGGAAGTTAGTAGGGGACAGATGGGTTAGTAACTGAGGGGGGGATAAAATAAAGTTATTCATTTACAAACGCAGTCAGTCGCGGGTTTGATGCGAGATATTTGTCTAGCGGAGTTTAAATGAATCAACGGTGCTGCAGTCTATAACGTCTCGGGGAAGCCCATTCCACAAGTTGACAACTCGATTGAAGAAGAAATTCTTAGATTCGTGCGAGTTAAAAGATATACCAATAATTTTGCAACCGTTTCCCCGCGTGTAATTAGATTGGTCGATAGTGAAGTACTTACTACAGTTCATATTGTCGATGCCTTTGATGATTTTGAACACTTGAATTAAGTCACCTCTTAATCTGCGCTGGGTTAAAGGAAATAGATTTAATTCTCTAAGACGCTCTTCGTATGGTTTGTTCTTTAGGCTAGATATCATTTTGGTAACTCTACGTTGAACTCGTTCTAGCTTGTTTATATCTTTTTGGTAATAAGGGCACCAGGATTGAACGCAGTATTCCAGAAGAGGGCGGACTAAGGAATTGTAGAGGGTTAGGATAACTTCTTTGGATTTATGCTCAAATGACCTGCCTATAAAGCCAATTATTTTGTTTGCCTTCTTAACAACTTCTGAACATTGTTGACTCGGTTTTAGGTTACTCGATATTGTTACTCCCAGATCGGTTTCTCTGTTTACATTCTTAAGCTGAGTGCCATTCATCGAATAGTTTGCTTTCTCATTTAGGTATCCGATATGTAGTACTTTACATTTATCCGCATTGAAACTCATTTGCCAAATTTGGGCCCAACATGACAATTTATCTAGATTGTGTTGCATATCGTCAACTTGTTCTTTTGAGAGTACGCTATTTGCAATTTTTGTATCGTCAGCAAATTTTGAGATTGTACAGGTGAGACCCTCATCTATGTCGTTGATGTAAATTAGAAAGAGAATAGGTCCAAGTACCGATCCCTGGGGTACCCCGCTACTTACATTGGTCCATTTAGATGCCTTACCGTTTATGACTACCCTTTGCTTTCTGTTGCTGAGCCAATTTTCTATCTATTTCAACACACCGTCTTGTATTCCATGCACTTTTAGTTTCAGCAGTAAACGTTTGTGGTGAACTTTGTCAAAGGCCTTTTGAAAATCAAGGTATATAATATCTACAGCTTTACTCTCATCGTAGAGGTTGAGGATATCGTGGAAGAAGTCTAAGAGGTTTGTTAAACAGGAACGTTTTATACGGAAAGCCGGAAAGCCGTGTTGAGTATCTTTAAGTAAGTTATTTGCCTCTAAGTGATTTACGAGTCTGTCTCTTATGACCGTTTCTATCATTTTACATACAATTGAGGTTAAGCTAATTGGACGATAGTTACTGGGTAGGGATTTGCTGCCTTTTTTTAATATCGGTGTTACGTTGGTGAGTGAGGAGGGACTCTGCTATTAACCGGGTGGTGTCACCAGAACAACTGAAAATTACTGAAAAATCTTTTTTGTTAATGGAATGGCCTAAAGGTTCACAATGGTCTCGAATGGCTGAAAAGGATGGTTTAGAAATGGGAAGTCCAGTTCCATAAGATCGACCCAGGTGCTCCGCAACCCTCGTGTTTAAGTGCCGTTTTGATTGGCCTATATAAGTTGCATTACAGCAGCTACATTTATATTGATAAACAATAGAGGATTGCAGAACATCCGGGATACGATCTTTGAATTTGAAATGATGAGACAAAGTATTGGTAGGTTTGAATATTATTCTGAGGGACACTTGGGGATAGAAGCAACGAATCAATTTTGTGACTATATGGCGTATCGAGTAACTTGATGGTCCTAAAAATGGCATAGTGAAAAATATTACTGCCTTTTTAGCAGTCGGTACGGGGCTCGGGACTTGCAAAAGTGTATTTAGTTGTTTACCGAAACAGTTTTCAATGAATGAAATAGGGAAACCATTAGAATGTAAAATGTGTTTGAGATATTCGAGTTCATTGTGAAAAGACAAATATGAGGAACAAATGTGGTAAGCACGGGTGACTAAAGTTAAGATTAAATTTCCTTTGTACTGTAACGGGATAGATGAATTAAATTTTGTCGTTAAACCTGTGAAGGTTGGTTTCCTGTATATTGAAGTATTAAATGAGTCAGGTGTTCTGTTAATATTTATGTCTAGGAAGGGGAGTTTACCATTTGTTTCAGTGTCGGAAGTGAACTTAATGTTTTCATGTTGTGAATTTAGATAAGCTAAACAATTTGGAACGTGATCGGGAGACTGGAATAAAACGAATGTGTCATCTATGTAACGTCTGTAGAGCAAAGGTTTGAATTCTATAGGACAGTTGTCAAGCCATTGTGTTTCGTGATAAACTAAGAATGAATTAGCGAGACTGCAACCGAAAGGATTACCCATAGAAATACCATCTACCTGTTTGTAAAATGAACCATTGACAATGAAAAGACTGTCTTTAGCGGCGTATGAAAGTAACTTATGGAACTGATCTTTGGAGAATCCGTTGACAATGTTTTCATTTTCAAATAATTCTGAAGTGCATATGTCAATTGTCTCGTTTATGGGAATGTTGGTGAATAAACTAGTTATATCAAATGAAGCCATTATACAACCGGAATGAGTGAAGTTACAAAGTTCCTTGGCAAATGTAAATGAATCCCTAACTGTGTACTCGTTGGTAGTTAAAGGAGAGATGATTGGTACTATAGGTACAGCCAGTTACAATCTAGCATAGTATTTAGTACCAATCATCTCTCCTCTCGCTAATTCATTCTTAGTTTATCACGAAACACAATGGCTTGACAACTGTCCTATAGAATTCAAACCTTTGCTCTACAGACGTTACATAGATGACACATTCGTTTTATTCCAGTCTCCCGATCACGTTCCAAATTGTTTAGCTTATCTAAATTCACAACATGAAAACATTAAGTTCACTTCCGACACTGAAACAAATGGTAAACTCCCCTTCCTAGACATAAATATTAACAGAACACCTGACTCATTTAATACTTCAATATACAGGAAACCAACCTTCACAGGTTTAACGACAAAATTTAATTCATCTATCCCGTTACAGTACAAAGGAAATTTAATCTTAACTTTAGTCACCCGTGCTTACCACATTTGTTCCTCATATTTGTCTTTTCACAATGAACTCGAATATCTCAAACACATTTACATTCTAATGGTTTCCCTATTTCATTCATTGAACACTGTTTCGGTAAACAACTAAATACACTTTTCCAAGTCCCGAGCCCCGTACCGACTGCTAAAAAGGCAGTAATATTTTTCACTATGCCATTTTTAGGACCATCAAGTTACTCGATACGCCATAAAGTCACAACATTGATTCGTTGCTTCTTATCCCCAAGTGTCCCTCAGAATAATATTCAAACCTACCAATACTTTGTCTCATCATTTCAAATTCAAAGATCGTATCCCGGATGTTCTGCAATCCTCTATTGTTTATCAATATAAATGTAGCTGCTGTAATGCAATGTAATGCATAATAGGCCAATCAAAACGGCACTTAAACACGAGGGTTGCGGAGCACCTGGGTCGATCTTATGGAACTGGACTTCCCATTTCTAAACCATCCTTTTCAGCCATTCGAGACCATTGTGAACCTTTAGGCCATTTCATTAACAAAAATTATTTTTCAGTAATTTTCAGTTGTTCTGGTGACACCACCCGGTTAATAGCAGAGTCCCTCCTCACTCACCATCTTAAGCCCACCTTGGGCACCCACGAATTCTCCTCCAACCTATTATGTTTCTAAGGTATTGTGTATATTTTATCCTACAATATCTACACGTAGTTCACATATGGTTTAGCTGTTTCTGTTGTTTGTGTTTGTTTCTATCTCTTTTTTCGCGATTTCTAACTTTTTATGTTTTTCTAAATTATTATTAAAAATAGATTTGCTTTAAATGTCAACATAATGTATTAATAAATGTATTTCTTTTTGCTTTAGGTCTGATGATGACATATGTTAATGTCGAAACGTTACCGGTACCAGAATAAAGATGTTCGTGTTTACCTTGGTGTTGCTTGCCCTTATAAGACTCCGCTTCCCCCGAGGAGAATCTATTGCCACTACTATATATATATATATATATATATATATATATATATATATATATATATATATATATATATATACATACAGTATATATATTGTTACGACTGAGGTTTAAATATATCAGGGTTCTTATTCATTGGACTAGTAATGGCATAAATGTTACAACGGAAAGCGCTAGATCCAACCTCTGATGTATATTCCCAGTGAACAAAGAACACAAATACTCTCCAGAGTTCTATATGCAATAATAGGTTATCAAACTCTCAATAAATGTGCGTCTACTCTAGGCTTAATGTTATGTGAAAACAGCCTATTACTACCTATAACCGAAGGTGCTTGGTTATGGTATGCAAAGTAAGGTGGTAAGAGACGTTACAGCTTACGTTACTTTAATCAATAAATGTCAGGCACTCCTGCATAAAAGAAAGTGCACTAAAGTCCTTCAACACCAACAAGGAATCTTCTTTAAATGTTAGATGCTATCAAGATGCTCGAATCGGAAATGGAACCCAAAAAGGCAGACAGCGGAACAATGCTCGAGCAGGCTATGCTCACAAAAGGCAGGATATATAATGCAGTCGGAGCCAAGAATATCCTAAACGCTACAACAATAATAATAATCGCCACGACAATGCAGTATTCCTATCAACAAAAAGAGCCTAAGTCGTTTGTGTCTCAATACATCAAACTAGGCTGCGAAATGCTTGTGTAATCATAAACGGGTATGCATAATAAAAGTAATTGGTTTAATATACTTAATGTCTACTGTGACTGATAAAGTCTAGCTAGAGTCAATGATACGAGATACTGGTGCGCATGGCATGCCGCATAGCCTAGTGCAAATCTCAAGTCTGTGCGTCAAGTATTACGTTATAGGGAAGGGTAGCTCTCTTGAGAAACCTTAATACCGAAGTATCAAGCGTTCTCCTGGCGTACCTCAAAGACAAACAACCGAGCCTAGAACAGTGCAGAATGGTATAGGCAAAAAACCCTCATTCTCAATGGCACACAGACTAGAATTTACCCAATCAACTCCAGTTCTCAGGTATGTCGTGCAGCTTTTAACTAAAGCCAGCACTCATCGGAAACAATATCTTATAGTATCAGACTCCTAGTCTAGCATTATCTAATCTAGCAGAACACTAATAATTATAGGAAGCGGTACTGAACAATATGAATGCCAACCAATGCTTTGTGATCAACTTATCTTAACAACTAACATACATGGGTTTTATAAGACCTTAACACACAATACAACTGGCCAGCATGAAGCTGATTATGCAGAGTTAACCTGAGGGGGTATAATATTCATAAAAGGTGGTGAAAGATATGGGAAATGAGAGAGATAGGCAGAGGAAAAGGTTCTCAGGTGCAGGAAGGGGGACAGATATCAAAGGGATAAGAGGGATGCGTTCTAGAAACCAGATCTGAGGGGGAGAGTGGCAAGAAAGTTGTATATATACTAGCACTAGCTCGAACCGCGTAGGAAAAGCGGTAACAAGTCCTCCAGCCAATCCCCCAAGAGACCAGCCAGCCATCACGTCATCGAACATGGTAAAAAACTCCTCCAGCCAATCTCCAGGAAGCCAGCCAGCCATGACGTCATCGAGCCTGGTAAAAACACTGCGCGCCTCCTCGCACTCTGTTCTACTCTCTCTCTCTCTCTCTCTCTCTCTCTCTCAAATCTTATCATTACTACTTCATGATAAAACATATACTTTGCAATTAAATATATAAAGCCTTGACATGGGCGAAAACAAAGAGCCTTTCTGGACTGCCCATGACACAAGCTTTCATATGAAATAAAGCACACAATAATACATCAACTGTAGCCACATCCACTGCCCTGGCGATCCTAGCGAGTCACTGTAGGACAAGCCATGCGGTTCTAACGGAGTGGTTAACGTCACAATATATATATATATATACTGTATATATATATATATATGTATACTGTATATATATATAAATATATATATACTGTCTATTTATATATATATATATATATATATATATATATATATATTACCCAAACTCTTTGAAATTCATTTATAGATTCCTTTTCAATGCGAGAGAGAAAGAGAAAGAGAGAGAGAGAGAGAGAGAGAGATAGAGAGAGAGCTACATAGAGCTACATAGATACACAGACCACACAGACCTCAAGGTCTTTACTAGGCAGTCTGGCCTTACAAACTACGGTATATATATATATATATATATATATATATATATATATATAATATATATATATATATATACACACATATATACACATATATACATACATACATATATATATACAGTATATATACATACTATACAGTGCACACACATACACATACATACATACATACATATATATATATATATATATTTTTTTTTTCATATCACCCCAGCCCTCTGTAGATAGAGGTCAAGCCTTCCCTTGAAAGCGTTTATTGTGTCGCTCTCCACCACTCTCGCTGGTAGTTTATTCCACTCTGTCGCCACACTGTAGGTGAAGAAACTCTTTGTGACATCTAGGTTTGCCTTTTTGGTTTTTAATTTAATTCCATTTCCGCGAGTTTGATTAGTATTGTTTAATGTGAATAGTGCATTTACATCGACTTTGTCTGACGAAACCTTTTAGTATCTTAAAGCACTCAATAAGATGACCCCTCAACCTCCTATTTTTTAATGAGAATAGGTTCAATTGTTTAAGTCTTTCTTCATATGATTTATTTCTTAATGAGGGTATCATCTTCGTCGCTCTACGCTGTACTGACTCGAGTCTTACAATGTCCTTGATCAGATAAGGTGACCAGAACTGCACACCATATTCAAGGTGGGGCCTCACCTTACTTTTGAACAGTGGCACTATTACGTTCTCATGTTTATATGTAAATTTTCGTTTAATAAAGCCCAATGCTATGTTTGCCTTATTTGCAGCTGCTATACATTGGTCGGAAGTTTTTAGGTTTTCAGATATTAGTACCCCTAGGTCTTTTACTACCGTTGCGGTTTTTATTTGTTTGCCATTAATTTCGTATTTGTATTTCATATTTCTGCTACCAACCTGCAGCACCTGACATTTATTAACATTGAAGAGCATCTGCCATTTTTTCGACCACTCTGATATCTTGTTTAAATCAGATTGCAACGCATTTCTATCATCTTCGTTCAGGACTGTATTTCCTATTTTTGTATCGTCGGTGAATTTGGAAATGGTGTTGTTTACCCCTACATCAATATCGTTAATGTAAATGAGAAACAGGACCTGTCCAAGGACTGAACCCTGTGGAACTCCACTAGTGACAGGCTCCCACTCCGATTCCACTCCATTTATCACCACTCTCTGTCTTCTGTCTGTAAGCCAATTTTTTATCCAAGAATGAATTTCACCTTTGATACCTATCCTCTCCAGTTTAGCCAATAGTTTTCGGTGTAGCACCTTGTCGAAAGCTTTTTGAAAGTCCAAGAAGATTATATCTAGTGATTTCGTCATGTCGTTATATGTGAATAGTTTGTTATAAAATTAAATCAAATTTGTTAGGCATGACTTATTTGATCTAAAGCCGTGTTGACTATTTTTTATTAGGTTGTTTGATTCGAGGTAATCTACTATCTTATCTCTAAGGATTTTTTCCATGATTTTTCCTACAATTGAAGTTAGACTAATTGGTTTGTAATTACTCCCTTTGGCCTTGCTATCCTTCTTGTATATCGGCGTAATGTTCGTAATGTTCGTATCTTTCCAATCACTCGGTACAATCCCCTGTAGTAATTTCGTCCTTAACATTCTTAATTATTTTCGGGTGGAGCATGTCGGGTCCCGGGGTCTTATTTACATTTAAATTACTCAATTTTCTTTGTACTTCGCTAACACTGATGGTGAAATCTCCTATCACATGAGTTGACGTTATTTTCAGGGGTATGATCGATAACTTCTGTAAAAACTGAGCCAAAATATTTGTTGAGCATATTTGCCGTGTTTGTGTCACCTGTTATTGTCTGGCCATCTTCTATTAGCGGTCCGATTCCGCTTTTAATCTGTTTATTTTTATTTACGTAACTGTAGAATTTTTGGGGGTTTGTGGCACTCTCTGAGAGAGAGAGAGAGAGAGAGAGAGAGAGAGAGAGAGAGAGAGAGAGAAGAATTTTGTAGGTAAGCAAGATATAGACCTATGTGATTCTCTTCTCCTGGTTATGGACGAACCCAAGCAAAAATGTGTCCATGTCGTTAGTATAAATAATGGTTGAACTTTCAAATAGTAATGTTCTTTCTGGCTGGGTGTCTGAGGCTGGTAATATATTATGGCTGGTGGGAGAGTGAGGGAGCGAGATAGATATGAATTATGTAGAGATGTTGAAATTAGGTACATAACAATGAAGGTACTGTAAGGTGTGAAGATAGTGTGGGAGTATAGTTAGCGGGGTAAATAGTTAGGTAGAGCAAAGAAATGTGTTTGTAGTGTTGGAGGAAGCTTGGATGGTTATTAATCCTTTCACTACCGGTGACATCTGATTTGTCTTATTTTATCTATTTTTAGATGAGGGAGATGAAAAGAAGTAGTAGAAGTGATGGATCAGGAGGTCAGAAGTGTGTGAAGCCATGAAAAGAGTGAAGTTGGGGAAAGCACCAGGAATAGATGGAGTGTGTGGGGAAATGCTGAGGTAGTGATCAAATGGGTATGGAAAATGTGCAAACTAGCATGGGAGAAGGGGAGTGCACCTGACAACTGGAAGACAGGCATAATAGCCCCCTTATATAAGGGTAAAAGGGAAAGAGGAGTGTGTGGTAACCACCGAGGAATATGTCTTCTAAGCATAGTAGAGAAGGTGTACAGTAGGGTAGTGATTGAAAGAGTGAGAGAGAGAATGGAGAAAGTGATAGATGACGAGCAGGGCGGTTTTAGGAAGGGAATAGGATGTGTAGATTAGATATTTACCCTGAATTGTGTGATGGAGAAATATCTGGAGATGCAACAAACACTGTATGTTGCCTTCATGGACTTGGAGAAGGTGTATGGCTGAGTGGATAGAGAAGGTATGTGGAAAGTACTTAGAATATACGGAGTAGATGGCAAGTTGCTGAAAGCAGTGAAGAGCATGTATGAGGGTGCAAAGGCGGTGGTATGTGTGGAGAATGAGTAGAGCGAGTTCTTTGATCTGAATGTTGGGTTGAAACAGGGGTATGTGATGTCCCCGTGGTTGTCTACTGTATATAGGAATGGAGTCATGAAAGAAATACAAGGAAGAACAGTGGATGTTGGTGTATCACTGATGAGGGAAATGAGTGGAAGCTACCTGCACTGCTGTTTGCTGATGAAACAATTCTAATGAACGATAATGAATTGGGAATTGCAGGGTCTGGTAAATATGTTTGGAACAGTGTGCGAAAAACGGAATCTGAAGGTAAATGCGGGGAAAAGCACGGATAGGGTCTTCGAAATGGGTGAAGCCACAGAGTGAGAGGTGAAGTTGAACAGCCAGGCTATGGAGATTGCCAGCTCATTTAACCCGGGAGCTGCGGGGAGACTCTTAAGAGTTCCCCCGGCGCACTGCGGGAAGACTCTTAAGAGTCAGAGAAAATAAAAATCAACTTTTGACATCGAAAAAAAAATATTTTTTTATATTTTTTTTTTTTATTTTTTTATTTTTTTTTGGCCCCTGGGCCATGCAAAATCTCAGTCCTCTACCTCCCCTCCTTCCCCACTTTCCTCCTCTCCTTCAGTTATCACCTATTTTCCCTGTTATTCCCTTATTCTGAGGTATATTTTCGTGCTAACATTAGAAATCCGATTGGAGGGTGTGGTCATCACTGATAGCAGCAAGCGAGTGCAAGAGAGAGAGAGAGAGTATCGATCGACTGTGTCTCAGTGGCCTTGGGGGAAATTGGCGGGAAAGCAGATTGCCTCACCCATACATTATACAACTCGCGGGCTATATCTCCGATTTTGACCATCCAAACGCTGTTTTCCCTCGTTTTATTGTTGTTTCAGGTTAATACCTTTATAATCAACCCATAATAGGCGCATATGGATAAATATTAATGCTATTAATGGCACAATGAATATTTTAGTGACGGAAACACCTCAAATACGTCAGCACAGGGGGACGTTTCCAATTACCCCCATGCGCACTTCAGAGGTTAAGTATCTGGTCAGTGTGTTGAGTAAAGATGGGACTATAGATGAAGAAGTGCGGGAGAAGGTGCAACAGGGGAAGAGGGTTGTAAGAATACTGAAAGCAGTAACAAGAAATAGGGTGGTCAGTATGGAAGTGAAGAAGTCCTTGCATGATAGTGTGGTAATCCCGACACTGACTTACGGAAGCGAAGCATGGACGTTGGTGGAGAGACTCAGACCAAGAGTGAGAGGGGTGGAAATGAGTTACTTAAGAAGTGCGTGCGGAGTTACATGGAGGGATAGACAGACGAATGAGGAAGTAAGAAGGAGATGTGGTGTGGAGGTACATGTGCTGGAAAGTGTGAAAAGGAACAACTTGAGATGGTTCTGCCATATGGAACCTATGTGAAGCGAGAGAATGACTAAGAGGGTGTACGAGAGCAAGGTGGAAGGACAGAGAGGGAGAGGTAAAGCGAAAGACAGGTGGAAGGATGGAGTGAGAAAGTATATGGATGAAGGCGGTGCTGGTTGGGAGGAGGGGTGTCAACTGACTGGGGACCGAGGTGTATGGGGGTGGTTCGTTCGTGGCCACCCCTTCGGGGATCACGGCTTCAGGCAATAGATAGATAGATGATTTTATGCAGCTGAAGAATAATCTGTGCGAGTAAAAAGGGATACGTGAGAGATATGGAAGTTTTATTGGCTAGAGGTTCTTCCTAAACTTAATAAAATCGTCTACTAGTTGCCAGAATATAATGCAAAGGATGACACCGGTCCAGAAAGGGATATGATATGTAGTATTTGATGCCTTAGTCTGTGTGATGAGTTATGAAGCCAGCATGAACGGTGGGTTATGGGAGAAGGGCACAGTTTGGAGTGGACTTAGATTCGTTCCTTTTTATTATAACCACACACACACACACACTCACTCACACTCACTCTCTCACACACTCTCACATGCACACTCACTCACTCTCACTCATACACTCTCTCTCATTAGTCCTTGTTTTATCTTTCATCGATCAGTTACCTCTTTGGTCACCAATAACTTTCTCATTTTATGGTTCTTTCTCTGTCTTTTATATATTTTTTTTCTTTTATTGCTCTTCCCTATGTCCTCTTTTATATTGATATATCTTTGACATGCATTCTCTTTTATCTCTCTGCTGCATTAGTGTTCGTATTATATACAGTATATACTGTATATACTGTATATATATATATATATATTGTTACGAGGGGGGCTGGGGCAACCAGATACCTACATAGCCTAGCCCACAGCACCGTACTACCCTGCAACAGACACGCTCTTAATATCTGACTCAAACACCAAGACACGCAGGTTCTCTAGGAAAAATGGTTATCTTCCTCTTTGCTCTATTAACCCGCTGAGTACCAGCTAAATATTTATAAATGTACCACCCAGGACTGTCTGATTCTGATTTTTTTTTTGTATTCCAGAAACAAGAGCGAATAGGTTAGGAATGAAGGAAAAACCATGAAAAAACTATCAAAAAGCTCAAAAAATTGTCCTACAGAGCCCCCGAAAACGGATTTTACAAGAGTAAAAAATTGAAGGCAATTACCCCCCAAAAAACATGTTTTTGCGCGCTCACGTGCACGCGGTTGGACTTTGAGAGTTTTCAACCATCGGCATGGGTGCGTGGGATACTTACACAGTTCCCATACAAATCTGAGCCCTCTAGGTGCCATAGGACCGGAGTAATTGGGACCGGACCGGCCAGGACGCAAACCCTGCGTCGCTGGGGCTCAGTGGGTTAAAGCAGTAACAAGGAGACACAAAAATTTCTATTGTCCCCGAGTCTGGTTGATAATGCGAATTAGTATTCAAGAGTACTTCTAAGGTTATTCTCGACTGCACATAAATGCCAAAACATAACACTGCTAGACCCCCAGACACTTCATAGTATGCCCAATTGCTTAGGAATTAGGAATAATATGAAGCAGAAATATGAGGAAAGTCTGAGCCCTCTCCTTACATAAGAAACACACTAGTTGGTATTCCAGTAGGTTGGAAGCAGGCTGCACTTGAGCATACCGCCCAAACCACTGTGAATATCAACTTCAATAATACATAATAAATACATGTAATAAAAATAAGCAATGCAGCAGAATAATGGAATAGAAATGGAAGGAAATAGTGTAGAAGCTTATAATTAAGATTTGCCAGAGAAAGAAACATGCAGTGAAACTAAATCAACTATAGTACTTAAACTAATGAGGTTAAAACAAAACTAATATGCTTATAATGACTCCAGCCCTTCAATGCTTCGATTTAAATAAGAAACAAAATGATTAAATGCGGTAATAAGGGAAACTTAAGAAGCAAGCTTGACCAACACCGAACAGTGATGTTGTCAGAGCGAGAGCCAGGACTGAAGTAAGTGTGGGACCGTGTGAACACACACACGAGGGTCCCCTGGCCGCGTCAAGAGAAAATTGAGAGCTCCAAGCGTCACCAGACTGAATAGCTATACCAGGCACTTGTGCTCTCACTAACTATACAAAGTAATCAAATAAAACATAAGGCATGATCATTGTGCAAACTTATGATGACGAAAACAATCCCCCAAGGGCTGAACAAAAGAAGTAATTATACTTGAGGCAACAAAACAGTGCTATCTCTGTGGCAACAGAGGAGAGCGTTTCATAACATGGTGCAATCATGACGTCACTGCTGGACACGAAAGATACAAGGAAGGTAGAGAGAGAGAGAGAAATCATGACTCTCCCCCACTATAACAAAGGCTATGTAAATTATAACTCACTCACAAATGACATAGGTTACAAAACTCATTTGGGAGTATCAATATATATATATATATATATATATATATATATATATATATATATATATATATATATTTATTAGTGGCCCCTCCATCATTGACGATATGCCTACTATATAATAGTCCTCTTTCAAGCACCCGCGGTCAGCGTGTTTGAAAACCCCGCCACAGGGAGAAAGAGTACTCATCATAAGTGTAACGCTAATTCTCTTATGGAATCGTCTTAATGATTGGGTACTCACTACGAAAAAACTTCGTAAAGAATAAAAAATACAAATTTACTTAAAATTTGTTACATTAAGGCTTTTCCAGCTCGTGGGTGTCTTATGTGGATTCTAGCCCAGACGCTGAACCATGCGTCGCCATACTTCCTTCCTCTCCCTGCGGCCATCCTGTTCAGACGGGTGCCGCCATGCTCCGCTTTTTTCTTCGTTCGCTCAACTCTAGTGAGTCATTTGCTCATTTGTATATATCTGAGTTGTAATAGAATAGGTTTAGACTAGCTAGTACAGGCAGCCCCATTGGTATGCCCACAGGGAAATGTTAAATTAGGGTATGTTGTGGAGACGCCTTTGGACCCGCGCCTCATTTATTTTGTGTATGTTTCTGCGCCTCAGCTTTTCCTTTAACCAAGTAGTTAGGAGGCTATTATCCGTAGGACAATGCTTCAGGCCGTCGCTATGAGGCAGTTGCATTATTTTATTTTCTAGCAGACGCTCTGGTCCAAGAGTTGTCACACATGGTGTGGAACTTTCCAGAGTTCGGGTCCACTTCTCCCCTTGGCCATGTTTTTTTTTCTCTTTGCGTTGCTGTTGTCTTCAAAGGTAAGAGTTACAGATTCATGAGGATGATTACTATGAGCCTCATGGCCAGCCTCAGTAGGGGTGTTGCTTAGTGACTAGGTGTATTATTTTATGATATAATTAATACTATTATTAGCTCTAAGATGTATCCCTGGCTTTCATGTGGTGTTATGAACATGTTGACAGGGGGTCAGGAGACGTTCTGACCGATTTTGTGGGTTATTTTTTGGGGTGTTACTGACTTTCTTATTTTAAGTGGTTTCCCCATTTTACGTGTGGTTGTCTTCCGACGGTCTTTCTGTGTATTGATACCGGTCACTCGCCTTGCAGGCGAGCGAGGTAACCAAGAACCCGGCATGGTGTGCAGTACCACTAGTTTTCCGGTGGAAATGCGAATCCCTAGGAAATTATCTAGGCCCGGCTGAGTGAACTCGCCCAAACCGTTAACCTCACGCAGCATATGACTTTTAACGCCCGGCGAAACAAACCAGTGAGAATTGAGGGATTCCAATAGGGAATTAAGGTTTTTAAGAGGCCAGTGACCTGGTCACAGGTATGCAGTTCAGGATATGAAGAAACCATCGAGGTTTCTTCACATACAAGTACGGCGGAAGGTTAGAGTAGCAGTTGGTCTACAGCTAATTTCCCGGCGTATTTTAGGGATGTGATGTGTAACTTCTTGGTTTATCCTTATGACCATTGATTCCTGGAATTTTTTATTTCCAGATCACAGCACATCAGACGCAGCACGAATCAGCAGGCTAAGGAGCAGAACCCGGCGGGGGGGTGGGGGGGGGGGGAGGGTGTCTTTAACTCCATCATACCTCTCATTAACATTTGTGCTACTCCCAATTGCTCACTTACTCCGGTCATTGCACATAAACGCTGTATAAGGTGTATTGAGTGCTTGGATAGGTCAAAGTTTCTCTGGACCTCACAGAAGTGCCCAGTTTGCTCTGATCTGTGTGCCGAATGGTTTAGTCAGCAAGACCTGTCGTGCCTAGTAGCACTGGACGATATTAAGAACAGCTTCACCGCCTTTGCTATGGGTGCGGCGAATAAATAATTAGTCTGTGATGATTCAGACCTTTGGCATTTTTGTTTAGTTTATTCAACCCCTCTTGATTGCTCATCCTCTAAGTCAGACCAACTAGATACTAAATTATCCCAACTTCTTTCGGAAGAATTGATCTGGAGCAGTAGTGACGATTCTAAGGAGGAAACCCACCCCCCCCCGACCACCAGAAGAGAGCTTGGTCTGGCTCTCCGAGGGGCCTTAAGAGGTCCAGATCACCAAGGCAACAGTCCCCACAGTCTTCAGGGCAACCTACTAGTTCTCCCAAGAGAAACAAGTTTAACACGAGTACTACCCACTGTGTCATGGCGGAGGTTCATGTGAGTGCCGAAGCGGAAGAGGCGAAGTCGCGGCAATGGCTAACGCCAGGGTCGCGGCCATTCCCGGCGGTCCCTGTCTCTGAAATGCCGGTGACTAAGTCAGGTGGTTCTGGGACAAGGAAGGTCAGGACTGATTCGTCTTCCAAAGCTGGTTCTCAGGGTTTAGGTGTAGACCAAGTGAAGGTACAATTAGTCTTTCCAAAAGCTGATCTCGCATTACCAAGTCATGAATGGGCATTGCCCCCTAGTGTGTTAACAGTTACTGACCAAGTTCAAGTGGCAAACGAACATGACACAGTTGGGGTTCACCGGTTTCCCAGACACCACCTCAGCAGAGTCCTCCTAAACGAAGGACTTTTGAATGTCACCATGTAGAACCCAGGGTAGAGAGCCAACATAAGGTATCTAGGCACAAACTCAGACTGAAGTCAGAGTCTTTGGCAGTACCGGAGGCGCCGGAGGAAAGAGACAAACTCGAGGCGCCTCCAAGTAAAAGCCAGAGAAGGTCGGCAGTGAAGCCGAAATCTTTGAAGAGATCTCACAAATATATCACGGCCAAAGATCTGGATGACATCTTCATAGGGTTCTAAAACAGTGTCATGTACCTAAAAAATCTCGAAACACTCCCACAGCTACGCCGGAAACTACCCCGACAGGTTTCGTTGTGCAGCCATTACAGCCCTCTCAACTAGTCTTACCAAAAGTACCTTATCCCTCTCCCAATGTCACACCGGCGAGTGGCACTCGAGTGCCCGCCTCCTTACCATCTCCCAATGTTTGTGGCCCCACAAGCATGTCAAACCCTTCTCTTTACCAACAGTTACAGACCATTGCCTCAGTAACAAAGGTACCTGAGCCGGATAACTGGGCTCCAGTAAAAGCTAAATTCCCAAGCGCGGCACGCATTACCTCGTCGGGGGAGATCCCGGTCCCTAGTGAGTGGGTAATTGAGATGAACAGGAGTAGGGAACTTAGAGCTAAAGACAGGCAGGGTAATTTATTACATGTACCTATCAAAGCTATCCCGGATGTATGCTATTATGAGTACTTTGTATATGTACCTTCACAGTCAGTACCACCTCCCCCATCTGCACGGTGCTGTCTAGATTGCTCTCAGCCTCACGGCGTACACAGTAATCAAGCCCCCTTTAAACAAGAACCAGAGTTGGTTAAAACCCCGGCTCGACAACCGTCTAACAATCCAGGTGTAATTTTGGGGCAGGTGGGTTTTGGCCCATGGGTGACCTGGGATGTAGAGGTGCAACAATTTGCTATAACAGTAATTTCACAACCCTCCCATCCCATTCCTCAACCCAGCCAAATTGAGTTCACGTTGATGAATCATCAAGCAGGAGGTGTCTCACCTTCCATCTTTGAATTCCTAACGTCCCCCCAGTTATTACAAAAGGACTTCCAGTACCATTTCAATATTCCCCCTCTAGCCAATCTCGATAAAGATTTCAAATTGAGAAATAATGCTTGTAGATCGTTTGCCCAGTTTTTGCTAAGCTGCCAAAACAGCCCAGGCCATCTCGAGACCTGTAGATTCTAAGGCCAATCATGGTATTGATGAGACAATAGATTTATTCCAACGCCTTCTGTTACCACATCCTGTACGATCTTTAGGTGACATAAGGAGAGCATTATTGGAGGCCGTCCGAGCAAGTCAACACCTGAGGATGTTTATGGTAAGGGGTTTACCAGGCGGTATGTGCCGCCGGGTAATCAGATCTCCGGTGTTGACTGCTTTGGTACTCAGCCCTGAGACCAGACAGGCTCTGTACTACTTGCGTGATAACTTACAGCCACCACAAGTAATCTGACAAGGTAGGCTCGTTAGAGATCAGGACATGTCAGTTTAGGACGTAAAGTCGACCAACACCAGTCAGTCGTCTAACCATCCCAGTAAATCTAGTCATCGTTTTCACTACTCTCTCTCTCTCCCGGGGCCTATCGCAGGCGAGTGGATCCGAGGTAGTTCTACCGGACAAACCCAGTTGAGAAACTGGGTCAGGCCGGACGTGACCGGGCCTAGTCCCAGCGAACGTGGGCCTGGTGGAACCACCGGGTAGGGGGGCTCCTTCTACCTCGACTGTCACTCCCTAGAAACTTTCTAACTTTTGGAGGTGGAGTCCCTCAGCTCGGTACTCCCCATACGGGACATTGTCCTGTTAATTCCACTATGCTCCGTCCTTACGACCAGGCTGCCTCATACCATTTAGGACCAGGGCCCGATTACAACACAGTAACAATACCGGGTTTCAACTCATCACAATTCATCCGTCAGGATGTACACTGTGAAGGTAATCAACCCCACACTTCCGCCGCCACAATGGTGGCCCTCAGGAGGGCAGACAGACGCAGATAAGAAAGGCCCAGCACACAAGTGGTTCCAAAGCCTTTCGGTCCTTCAAGGCCAGATGAGAGCGTTACGTTCTCCAAAGATCCCCCGGTAAGAGGGATCCCATACGTGAATCTTCACTAGAACTCAGTCCGGCCCACTTTCATGCTATAGTTTAAATTCAAACATTAAAGTGGGAGACTTAGACGACTGGCTGTTGGTGGCATAGGTCAAGTAGTAATGTATAGATTCCATGTCAATTACAGATAATTTCTTGCACAATCCCTAGGTTTCAAGGTCAACCTGGCAAAGTTGCACCTTGTTACTCCACGGGTATTCAGTAGATGGGGCCGGTCAGGGGGACCCAGCCTAAGTCTACTCGCGGTCAGAGTTTGGACAACCATGGCAGATTTCGTCGAAATTGTCAGTGTTTCTCCACAATTCTGAATATCATGACAAGAATCTGGCTTTCCCGGGTTGGCTCTTTCAACTGCATTAATTTCAGAGTAAACGCCGGGCAGATTGGAAGTAAAAGGGATTAACATTGGAAGCCCGGAAAAGGTGGACCAACTATTGCTGGCGGGACCACCTAAAAGCAATTCCTCCGTTAATTACCAACTTACTGTCAGTCTGGTGAGAGAGAAAAGTTGCACTCACGAATGACGCGCCCCTTTTTCTTCCCACCTACGGTAAAGCTAGACATAACATATTCCCATGACACTAGACTAGGGTTGTTTTTCTAAACCAGGGCTGTCAGGGTCGAAGCCGGTAAAGGAAGATCCCTAACCGAGTATAGTCATTTTCAAACACGGACTCGCAACTTGTTGAGTTTTCCTTCATGTCCTTACGGTGGGGTTAAAGGGTAAAGGAGAAACATTTTCGGTCCTCTGCTCTAACACGCAAAGGTCAGCGGGGTCTCGCAGTGTGCTTTTTAAGCGTCAGGGAAAAGGTTTTTGGCTAAAACTGCAGAAGCTTAGCTTCCGGTTTCCTCCCAAACGCAGTTTACAAGTACTGAACGGCCTATCCCGGCAACGGGGTACCGGTATAAACCTAACATGTAATCTCGCCATCTCAATAGGCTCCGTGGATCCTTCATGCACAAGTAGATAAATACGGGTCGGAGTTACCCATAAGCGTCCTCCCTACCCAGCCCACTTAGACCTACCTCACAAGAGGGGGTCCAGACGCTCCTATAACAAGGAGGCGGCAACTAACGAGGAGGGCTCTTTGCGGTTGCCGGTTACCAACGCTTCCCTCAGGTATCACGTAGTGTACAAACTACGGAGTTACGGGAGTTGAGTCACAAACTTCACGATGTTGAGTTGGTTCCGGTGATTGAAGGACAAGTGGTAATCTCTTCAGAGATAACTTTCGGTTACGTAATTCTGCTTCAGCGATAATTGACAACACGGAAACCCCACTGATGTTTATGGTTAGATATTCAAGATTCTATAGATTCCCGGAGGGAGAAAGTGTAATACATAAGTAATTTTTCAATTTATAAGTCTATCAGGCAACCTTTTCGATCATTAGATCATTCATTTTCATCTGACATTGTGAAAATAGCGCACCCAAACAATTCAGTGACTTAATGGTTAAGTACTTGAATGTGTCGCACAAAAAAATGCGGTGCTCTAGTTACACTAAACAATCACCCACCAACCTTAGCATCATCTCCCCCCCCCCCCCCCCCCGGTTGTCACCTTTCAAAGCTACACACACCGTAGGAGGAAGGGAAAGGGTTCATGAGTGCAGGTTTTTGGCTCCTTCCTTACGCTAGCTCTATCCGACTGGTCACGAGCCAAAGCTCTACCATTTCATCCGAGCACAAAGCTTGTCTTGCGGCGTACTTTTGACTTTCTTGAATAGGCGTTGGTCCTTATGGTTGAGCTACAAGTCACAGGAGGCCAGAGCTGGCTATAAGGAACGGATGCCTGTATTGCATTTAGAAGGGCACAGATTAGGTAGATCTCAAAGCGTGGCAAGATCTCCCACCAATACCAATTGTAATGCTACTTGAGTCATGGCCCCGGCGTTTTAAAAGCAGTCATAGATTCCAATGTTTAGACCTATTACCGGTACTAATCAACTCCAGAGGTTCTCTCGCCCTGTTTGGGAGGAACTATGGAGATGAGTGGTACTATCTTCGCAAAAGGAAGACTGAAGCTTCATGGATGTCAGAATTAATTCAGGGTAGTAAGGGGCAGAACCCACAACCCCAAGGCCAGTTAGAGAAACGTAGACTATTTCATCCAAGAGTAGCTACCAATTTACACTTGTTGCGAAGCTCCATGCCTTGCTCGTGAAGCAGTATTGCTATATGACGGTAGTGTACCCATATCTGCCCTATATCTGTCCAGCGGCAGGTCTAGTTAGTCATGGGCTACTGAAGGTTAGTCTTCATGGTAAAGAAAAAAGGAGGGGGGTACCGGAGAGCTCAGGACCTCTAAACCCTCCGCCGGACTATATGTTTGAATCACAAGCTGTGATACACGAGTAGTCTAGCTGTCTTAACAGCTCACAATTTTTTTTTTAATTAATACTTCTATGAATATTTATCATAGTTGCAACTATAGATTATTAAGTATGAATTGTACAATGAGATGACATGTACAATTTTAGAAGGGTCATGAAATAAAATCGATTCGATTTATGTTTGCCCTGAATGGTGTCCAACGAGAATAGGAGATTGTTCTCGTAATCAATTTGAATCTCAATGTGATATTCTTTTATTTGTACCTGCATGGTCGTATTTAAGCAGATTTTCTCAGAAGTAACGCACTGCTATCTTCCCAATTTTTAATGTTGTTGTATGTAAGCAATAAAGACATAAGTTTTGTTATATGGATTTTTATCTCTGCCTATACAGTAGGTATTTGTTAGTGGTTTGATATTGTCACGAATGTCCCCCTCCAGTCTTGAGATATCAGGCATATCGTCAATGATGGAGGGGCCACTAATAAAATATAGGTTTGAGTCCCGGAGGAAAGAATGAAAACCTAATATTTAGTAGTGGCCCCAAAATCATTGTCGTTGTAGGGCCCTCCCTCCCTTCCATCCCCTTCCCATTGGCTTGATGTCTTAAGTTTAGTCTTGATATATTACTGAAGGAAGTATGGCGACGCTTGGTTCAGCATCTGGGCTAGAATCCACATAAGACACCCACGAGCTGGAAAGCCTTAATGTAACAAATTTTAAGTAAATTTTTATTTTTTATTTTTTACAAAGATTTTTCGTAGTGAGCACCCAATCATAAAGATGATTCCATAAGAGAATTAGTGTTACACTTATGATGAGGACTCTTTCTCCCTGCGGCGGGGTTTTCAAACACGCTGACCGCGGGTGCTTGAAAGAAGACTATTATACTAATAGGCATATCGTCAATGATTTCGGGGCCACTACTAAATATTAGTTTTTCATTCTTCCCTCCGGGACTCAAACCTATAATATATATATATATACAGTATACACAGTATATACAGTATACCGGTATATATACATATATATATATATATAGATAGATACCGTAAATATATATATATATATATATATATATATATATATATATATATATATACGGTATACAGTATATAGTATATACAGTATATATATATATATATATATATATTATATATACCGTATATATATATATATATATATATATATATATATATATATACCGGTATATATATATATATATACCGGTATATATATATATATATATATATATATATATATTCTTTTTCAGTTCTCTTTTCTTTCATTCTATGCGGATGAGGGAGACAAAAGGCAGAACTGCCTATGATGAGTGCCTCTCCCAGAGTGAAAAGAGTGACAAGGCCAAACTCAAGGAACGTTCGAGCCAAAATGTCTGGACACACTGAGTTTGAAACAATTTAAGTCATAGGATGAGGGAAAGATGGATTCAGGGAGAGAGTTCCAGAGCTCAGCTGTTGAATAGAAGAATGATTGGGAGTAACGTTTCACTCTTGAGTTGTATATTTGTACAGAGTATGGGTGGGATTGTGTTGCAAGACAGGTACTGCATACCCTACGTAGAGGATGTGGTATGCACTGAGAGAACTCAGAGGAACACTGATTATTATAGTAGCGATAGAATAGCGAGAGAGATGCAGCATTGCGGCGAAGAGAGAGATATTTCAGAGAGTCGGTGAGTGGACGGGAGTTAATGATACGAAAGGTTTCCTTTCAACTTTGTCTAGAAGTGCTGTGTGAGAGGATCCTCCCCACACATGTGAACAATACTCAATACAAGGATGCACTGTGCCCCTGTACAGAGCAAAAAGCTGAGCAGGGGTAAAGAACCCCTTGAGGTGGTTGAGCACACCCAGCTTCATGGAGGCCGCCTTAGCAAGACTGGTAATATGGTCTTTCCATAGAAGAAAAAGAGACATCAAGAATATTGAGAGAAGATGAAGGGTTGATTTTTTTACTGTTGAACAATACGGGATAGTCCGCTGGGAGTTCACGGCGGGTAGATAGATGGAGAAATTGGGTTTTGGAAGTGTTAAAGGTAACAAGGTTTTCTCTGCCCCAATTGGAGATAGTAGTTAGATCAGAAGATAAGTGTTCTATGGCTTCATTACGTTTACTTTTGAGGGATTGCTGGCTGGCACGATCTGGGAAACTAATTGAATAATGTAAGGTAAAGTCATCTACATATGAATGGATAGGACTGGAGGTACAGTTGAGTAGATCATTTAAGAAAATTAGAAAGAGAATAGGAGATAGGACAGATCCCTGAGGAACACCCGAGTTGATAGGATGAGGAAGTGAACAATGGCCGTCCACAACCGCAGCTATGGAACGACCGGAAAGGAAATTAGAGACAAAGGTACAGATGGAGGGATAGAAATCGAAGGAGGGTAGTTTAGAGATTAGAGATTTGTACCAGACTCTATCGAAGACCTTCGATGTGTCTAAGGCAATAGAAAAGGTCTCACCAAAGTCCCGAAAGGAGGATGACCAAGAGTTAGTAAGATATGAATGAAGATCACCAGTAGAGTGACCCTTAAGGAAGCCATACTGGCGATCTGATAGTAGATTATGAGAAGAGAAATGCTTAAGAAATTTGGAAGTAAGAATTGCTTAAAAAACTTAAGAGATACAAGAGATGAGAGCAATCGGACGATAGTTGGAAGGATGAGAGTGGTCACCCTTCTTTGGGACAAGTTGAATGAGAGCAAACCTCCAGCATGAAGGGAAGACGTTAGAGGAGAGACAGAAATTAAAGAGTTTGCCTAGGCAGGGAGTCAGCACGGAAGCAAAGTTTTTGAGTACAACAGGAGGAACATCATCCGGAACGTACGCCTTCTTAGTATGAAGCCCAGAGAGGGTAGAAAGTACATCTTTAGAAGAGATTAGGATATTAGGCATAAGTAGGAGAGAGGAGGGTGGAGAGGGAGGAATAGCACCGGAATCATCCAAGGTTGAGTTTCTAGCGAAAGTTTGAGCAAAGAGTTCAGCTTTGTCAGAGGAAGAAGTGATGGTTGTGCCACCAGAGTGGAAAGGGAAGGGAAAGACGAGGAAGAAAAGTTGTTGGAGATGTTTTTGGCTAGATGCCAGAAAGCTTGGGAAGAGCTAGAATTTGATAGTTCAGTGCATTTATTATTGATGAAAGAGTGTTTGGCCAGTCGAAGAACAGATTTGGCTTGATTCTTGGCAGAAACATAGGAAGAATGAGATTCTTGAGTTTTAAGGCATCTGTACCATTTAAATGCTTCCTCCTTATTGCGGACAGCAGCAGAGCAAGTGTGAGTAGACCAAAATAAAATTGCATTTATCTGAGAGAAAGAAGATGGAATGTATGCCTCCATGCCCGATAGGATTACCTCGGTAATACGTTCAGCACTCTTTTAGGGTCCCCGGCCACGGAAGCAAAAATCATTCCGTGGGTAATCAAAGAAGTAGCCTACTGCCGGAGAGCCTCCCAGTCAGCAGCGCCAAAGTGCCACAGGCGCCACCGGCTGGGAGGATTGGGTGGCCGTACTGGAGAGACAGGTGATAGAGATAAGTTTATGGTCGGAGGAGCCCAAAGGAGAGAAAAGATCGACAGTATAAGAAGAAGGGTTAGAAGTTAGAAACAAATCAAGAATCTTGGGCTGATATCAGAAGCGATCCGGGATACAGGTAGGTTGCTGAACTAACTGCTCTAGGTCATTTAGGATTGAAAAGACGGAGGCTTGTTCACCAGGTTAGTCAGTAGTGTGAGAGAAGAGCCATTGGCGGTGGTGAACGTTGAAATCTCCTAAGATGGAGATTTCTGAGAAAGGAGAAATGGATAGAATGTGTTCTAATTTAGAATTTAGATAGTCGACGAATTTGGGAATGTCTGTAGAGTTGGGGGAAAGATAGACAGCACAGAAATATTTAGTATGAGAATGATAGGATAGTTTGAGCCATAAAGTTGAGAATTCAGAGGAGTCGAAATCGGGAACACGAGAGCAAGTGAGTTTGTTGTGCAGATATGCACAACATCCGCCTTTGGTTTTGAAGCTAGGATAGAGAAAGTAGGAGGATACAGAGAAGGGGCTGCTGGCAGTTGCTTCAGACACCTGCGTTTCGGTGAGGAAAAGAAGATCAGGTTTGTAGGAGGAGAGATGGTGTTCTACAGAGTGAAAATTAGAGGACAGATTGTGAATGTTGCAAAAGTTGATAGTAAGAGTGACGAGCCGTGGTCCAGAGCATTTAGATGGGTCGTCAGGGTAAGGTCGGGCAGACGTGGGGGCCTGGGGACTCCGAGGCTGGGCGTATGTTCATCATGCATTTTTATTTATTTTTTTATGTGGAAGAATGAAGTGTGGTGTGCATGTTTAGTGTAGTGAAGTGGATAGGAGGAGGAGGTGTTTATGAGAGCTAGCTGGATTACTCTCAGTGTAAGTGAGGCACAAAGGAAATCAGTAAGAGAAGCCAAGCAAATGAAACAGGAGTTCCAGTGACTCCTTATATATCCTTATATATATATATATATATATATATATATATATATATATATATACAGTATATATATAATAATATATATATATATATATATATATATATACTGTATATATATATATATACCGGTATATATATATATATATATATATATATATATATATATATACAGTATATATATATATATATATATATATATATATATATATATATATATATATATATATATATATATATATATATATATATATATCTATATATATATATATATAGATATCTATATATAGAGAGAGAGAGAGAGAGAGAGAGAGAGAGAGATAGATTTATATAAAAGAAGAGCCTTCTTCTTGTATCCATCTCTAATTCATGTATTTCTTATTTATTCACCCTCTTATATCTTGTATACCTTTTCATGTATTGTCCTATATAATTTTCCTTTGCATCCGTTTTATTTTTCTACTGCAATTTGTTTTCTATGATATCTTCCATATTTGTCTTCATCTTTGTTGTGCTGTATACCATATTTCATCTCTTATATCCCCGTTACGCATCTTATATTTATAAATTAATCATATGTTTTTGTTTTCTTATAATACTCTTATGATTTTATCGTTGAATGGCCTCCTCTGTTTCTCTTTATATATATTAACATATTTCCTTTCTTTCTTCCTGTTCTTTTTACTTGCAATGGCGATGCAGGGTGCGTTGATAGGGCTATCAATTACATATGTCGTGTGTGTATGTGTGTGTGCGCGCGCGGCTGTGTGTGTTTTTTTTTAACCTGCAACATAATCATCATCATATAATACCGTAATGTGTGTGTGTGTTTGTGTGTGTGTGTGTGTGTGTGTTTTGTGTGTGTGTGTGTTACCCTTAGTTGTGACGGAAACTTTACCCAACATATACAAAATGTGGTAAAGAAGGCACGAAGCCAGGCTGGCTGGATCCTTCGCACTTTCCGGACACGTGAAAGGCTTCCTATGCTGACGTTATACAAGTCACTCGTGATACCATTGCTAGAGTATTGTTGTCAGCTGTGGAGTCCGTGGCGAGCAGGAGAGAAGCAGTCACTTGAAACAGTACAACGATCTTTCACCAATAGAATATCTGACGTCCGACATTTAGACTACTGGGCAAGGTTACGTGAACTCGACCTTTACTCACTAGAAAGGCGTAGAGAAAGGTACGCTATATTATACATCTACAAAATATTGACCGAAAAATCTGTAAATAACTTGAATATACGGTTTAGCATCCACCAACGACGGGGTCGGCTCTGCCATATTGAAAGGATATACCCCAGAGCAAGTACAAGAATCAAGACGCTCAAAGATAACGCTTTTGCTATAAGAGGGCCACTCCTTTTCAATGCACTGCCCAGACACCTGCGTGACTCAACGGAACATAACCTTGAACGTTTCATGAACCAACTAGATAAATTCCTACGGATAATACCCGATCAACCCAAGCTGCCACATTACCACCTCTGCGCTGCCAGCAACAGCATCATAGACCAGATGGCGAAGAGACGAGCAGACGGGTTATACTAGTGGCGGCGCATCAGCGTGGCCACGGGCAGCAACGACTGCCTGAAACTACTCACCACAGGCACCACAGGTGTGTGTGTTTTAGTGTATGTGTGTGTGTGTGTGTGTGTGTGTGTAACCTTAATATCTGCAAGATACTCATCATCATATATTACCATAATGTATGTGTATGTGTGTGTGTGTGTGTGTGTAACCTTAATATCTGCAAGATACTCATCATCATATATTACCGTAATGTGTGTGTGTGTGTGTGTGTTTGTGTGTGTAACCTTAGTATCTGCAAGATACTCATCATCATATATTACCGTAATGTGTGTGTGTGTGTGTGTTTGTGTAACCTTAATATCTGCAACATACTCATCATCATATATTACCGTAATGTATGTGTGTGTGTGTGTGTGTGAAACCTTAATATCTGCAACATACTCATCATCATATATTACCATAATGTATGTGTATGTGTGTGTGTGTGTGTGTGTAACCTTAATATCTGCAACATACTCATCATCATATATTACCGTAATGTATGTGTGTGTGTGTGTGTGTGTGTAACCTTAATATCTGCAACATACTCATCATCATATATTACCATAATGTATGTGTATGTGTGTGTGTGTGTGTGTGTGTAACCTTAATATCTGCAACATACTCATCATCATATATTACCGTAACGTATGTGTGTGTGTGTGTATGTGTAACCTTAATATCTGCAACATACTCATCATCATATATTACCATAATGTATGTGTATGTGTGTGTGTGTGTGTGTAACCTTAATATCTGCAAGATACTCATCATCATATATTACCGTAATGTGTGTGTGTGTGTGTGTGTAACCTTAATATCTGCAACATACTCATCATATATTACCGTAATGTGTGTGTGTGTGTGTGTGTAACCTTAATATCTGCAACATACTCATCATCATATATTACCGTAATGTGTGTGTGTGTGTGTGTGTAACCTTAATATATGCAACATACTCATCATCATATATTACCGTAATGTATGTGTGTGTGTGTGTGTAACCTTAATATCTGCAACATACTCATCATCATATAATACCTTAATGTTTTCTCTTCCCACCATCTAAGCCCTCTTATATACAGTATATCGTCCTCTTCTTATTTCCCCTCAACTCTTCCTTTGCTATTTCACCTTTATGTATCTGTTGTTGTTGTTGTTGTTCCCCAAGCTGCCTGGCCGAACAGCCCCAAGGCCCCGAGCAAGGCCAAGGCCATAACCGAGCGCCCCCACAGAACCCTCCCTGCCGACCACAATAAAGCCTGGGTGACCGAAGCCACTCCATGGCGGGGAGCTGAGGAGGGTGCGGAAATGCCCGGGAAACCAAAGCCCCACCCAGGGCCCTGTGCCCCTCAGCAATTATGAAGAGAAAGTTGAGGGGCAAAGGAAAAATGTGATGCTTTGGCTTCCAATCTTGGTAGATTGGGAGGTCAATCCACGGATGAGACGCCGTCACTTGAGATCTAGAAAATATATAAGTAAAAGGAACAGTCAGAGTAAGCTATGGGTATGGCAGAGATCGCTCAGTTCTTACTTTGATAGACCAGCCCATCACCACATGACTAGAACCCAATCCTCTCAGCATCAGCTAGGAAAGGCCCTAGAAAGCCGCCTTTGGCGGGGGGATAGCTCCTCTATTTCAACCCCTTTCGGGGTTGGGCACCCGCCCTTATGTATCTGTTCATTTGTTTTACTTGAATGGATTCGTTTCTCTCTTTGTATTTACTATATTGTAGATTCTCTGCATAGCTTTACTCTATATGATTTCATTTAAGTGTATACAATTTTACTGTAGTATCAACAACAATGATACAATATAGCTCCTTGGATAGTTGAAGAACCTATAACATATTTATATGATGAACCGTAACGGGGTCGCCTTTATTAATGTACTCATAAAATTGTAATATACTTACATATTTGTTTTGAGGCTAAATATGTTTGTGTTTGTGGTGAAGAAACAGCAATGGCTGCAACAGATGTGGGAATTAAGACAAATGCAGAGCAGGGACCCAGTTTATTCAACGTTTTGCCAGTAAGGCTTCTTCAGGAATAACATGTTATTTCTGAAGAAGCCTTACTGGCGAAACGTTGAATAAACTGGGTCACTGCTCTGCATTTGTGTCTTAATTCCCACATGTTTGTGTTTACTTCTCCCTTCTAAGCCTTTGTGTTGTGTACTAGTCTGCATAAAAAAAAACATTAACAACGCAGACTACGGTATATAATTACCGGTATATCAACCTATTGTACTAGCATACAGTTGGCCTATGTGAAACTAACAAAACACAATTAAGGCTTATACAAATATAATACAATATAATAAAATAATTGTTTATCAGTAATGGTGTTGGGAAGTATGAAGGATAACAGGCGGAGGTGGGCGTGGGGTGAGGGCTGGGGGAACATTAGAGAAAGATAACGTGAAGGATGGAGGAAGATACCCCTACAGTGGTGAGAGAGAGAGAGAGAGAGAGAGTGAGAGTGAGAGGTGAGTGAGTTACTGTACCGATAAGCACGACGAAGAAAGTTAAGTCAAGTGAACAAGGAGTTGTACAACGGAAACTGAGGGAAAACATATATGCTGTATATGCATATTTATATTGTATGTTCGAAGGCATATTATGGAAGATTAAGGGCGAAAAGTATTGTAATTGTACTGTAAGTAATTACTGTTAGCGTATTTCTCAACTGTCCATTAGGCACCAGAGGAGAAAAAAGTATATGACGTTAGGATATACTAAATATCCTTATTGTGATAGAGTATTTAATAGAGGAGGAATTTTAGTAAGGAGAGCCGTAATACAGAAGAATTTATGCATTCTAAAATATCTGTAGATTAGGTAAGGTATGTTACAAGGATTATGGATAACCACGATATGCCCCCGTGGCTTATCTGTATTTATGTAGTTTATGTTACGACGACGCTCAAGAAGAAGAAGAAGAAGAAGAAGAATGGATGCCAAAGTAGTGACCATGAATAAAGGAGGTTTTGAGTGGAAGGTAATGTAAGGTGGTGATAGGAATGGAAGCCGAAATGGGATGGTGTTCTTCCTGTTGTACTAAACAAATGTGTTTCCGTGCTGACTCCCTGCCTAGGCAAACTCTTCCATCTCTGTCTCTCCTCTAACCTCTTCCATCTCTGTCTCTCCTCTAACCTCTTCCCTCTCTGTCTCTCCTCTAACCTCTTCCATCTCTGTCTCTCCTCTAACCTCTTCCCTTCTTGCTGGAATTTCGCTCTCATTAAACCTGTCCCCCTTCAAGGAAGACATGCCAGCTTTCAAAAATGTCTATACTCACTTTTTAGGGAACTTTTTTTTGCTATTGGCCTGTCCGTTCACCTATGATAGGCACAATTTTGGGACAGGCCAAAAACTATCCTGTCCTATAACTGAATAGTGGTCATTCGTTCCCTAAGGTGTGTCATTAATGTTCCCTAACGTGAAATTTTTTCTGACCGGCCCAAATTTGGCAAAACTAGCCTGTCCCGAAAAAGCATATTTTCCACTAGCCTGTCCGTCAACATACAGTATAATGGTTTTTATGTTATATGAGTTACTTAAGGTTTTTTAAGGGCAAAACTGGCAGAAATAGGGCTAGCGTTACCAAAACTATACAATAGGAGTAGAATGTTATGCTTATTCCAAATTTTGCATCCATTTTGTAATAACTGAAAAAAATGGAAGTGGTAAAGCCAAATATATTAAAAAGAAATTATAAAGTTGACCATATTTCCTTTCTCTGAAGATTAATCCAATTTCTAGGTGCAATTTTGAAATCAGCATAACAAACTACTCCTAATGCAAAGTTCTGGTAACGCTAGTCCTAGCTGGCAGAAATGGGGCTAGCGTTACCAGAACTATGCAATAGGAGTAGAATGTTATGCTTATTCCAAATCTTGCATCCATTTTGTAATAACTGAAAAAAATGGAAGTGATAAAGCCAAATATGATAAAGTTGACCATATTGGGGGAAATAAAAAATATATAATTTATTTGTGTTTTTATTGACCAATAATTGTTTTCCTGAGCTTAGGCATTACGGAATGTCCCATACTCAACACTAATTTCAGTTAATCATCATTTCTGGTAATCATTTCAGTAATAAAGTCTCTAATTGCGCCAAGGTAGTTAGTGTCCTCATTACTGTATGGAAACAGATCATTATTACCAATAACCTCCAACATCTGTCCTAGAATAGAAAAGTGTATTCTGCTATCATCTAGTATAAACCGGGGCACCTCTGCGGCACGCAAATATCCCAACACGTAGGCATATCTCATTAATATTATGGTGACACCGTTCAAAATCTCACGCCCATGTTTCTCCTCGTCGTTGTCCACATTCATGGCGTTACCGACAATGAGGGTATAATGGTTCCAGATAATGTAATTCGTGATACTGTAAGCTAGATACGAATCTTCGTGAATGGAGTGATCAACGTTATAAATTACCGAAAAACGGGATGTCGCAGATGATTTTCTAACTACGTCGATCTGGTAGGTTGCTCTTGAGCGAGGCAGTTCTACGGAAGATGCTTTACCTTTTAGCACGTCAATTGATGTCAATGATGGCCGTTGCCACGGTTGGATTCTTCGTGTAGCTGTTGACCGAGGACACCCTGTCAGATTCCCGCGAGGCTGGCAACGGGAAGAAGAGTTCGTGGGGAGGAGGAGGAATGTGGTGAAGACTGACGCCACCGTCGCCGCAATCACCGCCCCCCACCCGTGCCCGAACCTTACGGGAGGGGGCCGTTGTAACCTTAGACAGGGTGTGACCGGAGGTACTCAATGCCAGCAACAGGCGCCGACCCAGGCAGGTGTGGCCGCCGGTGCAATGTCATCAGCACCTGTCGACAAAGACAAATCACTAAAGGACGACACGGACGGGAGTGTTGGTCAACCGCCACTTCCCCCTGGAAGCAAAGATGCAGCACCAACAACAGAGGATATCGCGGTAGTAGCTGTTGGCGCACCGCCACCTCCACTGCTTTCAATTAGGCTGAAAGAACAAAAGAAAGACTGTGAAAGATATGATGATGCCACACAGAACAAACAAATAGTCCCCATAAAAAAAGTAATTGGCTGCCTCCCGTCACCAATCCTTCAAACGTGGAGGTAAACAGTGTTGATGATCCATTACGCTCAGAATTGTATGTAAACGAGATTGACAAATAATCCCACAAAAATGTTAGAGATTTTGTACCAGTGCTAACATTTTGGTGGGATTATTTTTGGTGAGTCGTCTGACTGGGGTACGACACATTATACGAAGCATGGCCACTGTACGGGTCCCTGCCGTGATTTTAACACACACACATCTTTAGGCGATCTTCTGCTGTCCAACGTGAGTTGGTGGAATTTGAGTTGGTGGTGAACCTTTTTTCAAGAGGGTCTAAATTTTTGTGGGTGAAAGATGTCGTGGACAAATTTCAAGCAATCTTTTTTCGAGAAAGATAAATTTGTCGATACAATTGTACAAACTAGGACAAATAAAAGAAAAACATGAAAAATTCCATTTTATTTTCCGATTTACATTATACGAAGCATGACCTAGCTATACAACGAATTATACGAAGCACCACAGTACCAGTTACTCCTATTAAATTTAGGTCACTTGATCCTAAAGTTAAGAAAGTGGAGATATAGGTGACTACATAGCAAACAACCAATATATAACCCCCAAAAAGGATATAATAAAATATAAATTCTAAACAGTTTTTATTTGTACAAACACAGTGTCCATGGACACGAGCAAGCACGTGCGTGTGGTTACCCAAGACGGTACTTCCTGTGACTGACACCTGACAAGATCCTTGTAGCGTCCTCATCCTTCATTCGTGACATGAAAACTGTAAGCTCCTTCGCTCTGGACAGACATGACACTCCTCAGAATGAAGTACTTGTCCTGAAAGGGGTCAACGTCAATGATGGCCGTGGCCACGGTTGGATTCTTCGTGTAGCTGTTGACCGAGGACACCCGGTCAGATTCCCGCGAGGCTGGCAACGGGAAGAAGAGTTCGTGGGGAGGTGGAGGAATGTGGTGAAGACTGACGCCACCGTCGCCGCAATCAACACCCCCCGCCCGTGCCCGAACCTTAGGGGAGGGGGCCGTTGTAACCTTAGACCAGGGTGTGACCCGGAGGTACTCAATGCCAGCAACAGGCGCCGACCCAGGCAGGTGTGGCCGCCGGTGCAATGTCATCAGCACCTGTCGGCAAAGACAAATCACTAGAGGACGACACGGGCGGGAGTGTTGGTCAACCGCCACTTCCACCTGGAAGCAAAGACCCAGCACCAACAACAGAGGATATCGCGGTAGTAGCTGTTGGCGCACCACAACCTCCACTGTTTTCAATTAGGCTGAAAGAACAAAAGAAAGACTGTGAAAGATATGATGATGCCACACAGAACAAACAAATAGTCCCCCATAAAAAAAGTAATTGGCTGCCTCCCGTCACCAATCCTTCAAACGTGGAGGTATACAGTGTTGATGATCCATTACGCTCAGAATTGTATGAAAACGAGATTGACAAATAATCCCACAAAAATGTTAGAGATTTTGTACCAGTGCTAACATTTTTGTGGGATTATTTTTGGTGAGTCGTCTGACTGGGGTACGACACATTATACGAAGCATGACCTAGGAGGTATACGACGCATTATACGAAGCATGACCTAGCTATACGACGCATTATACGAAGCATGGCAGAGAGGGAAAGTGTGTAACTCTCTCTCTCTCTCTCACACACACACACACACACTGTGTCTGTCTCTCTCTCTCTCTCTCTCTCTCTCTCTCTCTCTCTCACACACTGTGTCTGTTTGTCTCTCTCTCTCTCTCACACACACACCTAATGAGAAAGCAAACTATTCGAAGAATGGCACTCAGCTTAAGAATGTAAACAGAGAAACCGATCTGGGGGTAACAATATCGAGTAACCTAAAACCGACTCAACAATGTTCAGAAGTTGTTAAGAAGGCAAACAAACTAATTGGCTTTATAGGCAGGTCATTAGAGCATAAATCCAAAGAAGTTATCCTAACCCTTTACAATTCCTTAGTCCGCCCTCTTCTGGAATACTGCGTTCAATCCTGGTGCCCATATTACCAAAAAAGATATAAACAAGCTTGAACGAGTTCAACGTAGAGTTACCAAAATGATACCTAGCCTAAAGAACAAACCATACGAAGAGCGTCTTAGAGAATTAAATCTATTTCCTTTAACCCAGCGCAGATTAAGAGGTGACTTAATTCAAGTGTTCAAAATCATTAAAGGCATCGACAATATGAACTGTGGTAAGTACTTCACTATCGACCAATCTAATTACACGCGGGGAAACGGTTGAAAAATTATTGGTAAATCTTTTAACTCACACGAATCTAAGAATTTCTTCTTCAATCGAGTTGTCAACTTGTGGAATGGGCTTCCCCGAGACGTTATAGACTGCAGCACCGTTGATTCATTTAAACTCCGCGTAGACAAATATCTCGCATCAAACCCGCGACTGACTGCGTTTGTAAATGAATAACTTTACTTAATCCCCCCCTCAGTTACTAACCCATCTGTCCCCTACTAACTTCCTAATCCTGCCACGGACATTAGTTCCAGGGCAGTAGTTCCCTTTCCAATGTTCCCTTACCCACTCTAAACCACTGTATGGACACGTGATCCTCAGTGTTTTGGAGGACAAGCAGCCTAGAAGGGTCACTAGACCTGTTGTTGCTTGATTTCCATTGTACTCCTTTGTACACACACTGTGTCTGTCTCTCTCTCTCTCTCTCTATCTCTCTCTATCTCTCGCTCTCCTGGAGAGAGACTACCTTGCCAGGCTGCTGCGGCGTCGCCGCTGTACGGGTCCCTGTCGTGATTTTAACACACATCTTTAGGCGATCTTCTGCTGTCCAACGTGAGTTGGTGGAATTTGAGTTGGCGGTGAACCTTTTTTCAGGAGGGTCTAAATTTTTGTGGGTGAAAGATGTCGTGGAAAAATTACAAGCAATCTTTTTTCGAGAAAGCTAAATTTGTCGATACATTTGTAAAAATAGGACAAATAAAAGAAAAACATGAAAAATTTCATTTTATTTTCCGATTTACATTATACGAAGCATGACCTAGCTATACGACGAAAAATCTTTGACTCAGAGAGAGAGAGAGAGACAGACAGACACAGTGTGTGTGTGTGTGTGAGAGAGAGAGAGAGAGAGAGAGAGAGAGAGAGAGAGAGAGAGAGAGAGACAGACACTGTGAGAGAGAGAGAGAGAGAGAGAGACAGACACTGTGTGAGAGAGAGAGAGAGAGAGTTACACACTCACTCTCTCGCTGTCATGCTTCGTATAATGCGTCGTATAGCTAGGTCATGCTTCGTATAATGCGTCATGTACTGTCCTAGGTCATGCTTCGTATAATATGTCGTACCCCAGTCAGACGACTCACCAAAAATAATCCCACAAAAATATTAGCACTGGTACAAAATTGTGGGTGAAAGATGTCGTGGAAAATAATTGACAACTCGATTTCTTTAACAGGACAGCGTGAGCGCGCTTATTGCTGCTGATTATGGGCAAGACATTAGCTAACAAATATTTGACTCAGAGAGAGAGAGAGACAGACGGATCTCTCCTAAATGTTTGTGGGTGAAAGATGTCGTGGAAAAATAATTGACAACTCGATTTCTTTAACAGGACAGCGTGAGCGCGCTCATTGCTGCTGATTATGGGCAAGACGTCAGCTAAAAAATCTTTGACTCAGAGAGACTGAGTGAGAGAGAGAGAGAGAGAGAGAGAGAGAGAGACAGACACAGTGTGTGTGTGTGTGAGAGACAGAGACAGACACTGTGTGAGAGAGAGAGAGAGAGACAGACACTGTGTGACAGAGAGAGAGAGAGAGAGGCAGACACTGTGTGAGAGAGAGTTACACACTCTCTCTCTCGCTGGCATGCTTCGTATAATGCGTCGTATAGCGAGGTCATGCTTCGCATACTGCGTCGTTTACCGAGGCCATGCTTCGTATACTGCGTCGTTTACCGAGGCCATGTTTCGTACACTGCGTCGTTTACCGAGGCCAAGCGTAGTTTACTGCGTCGTTTACCTAGGCCATGCTTCGTATACTGCGTCGTTTACCGAGGCCATGCTTCGTATACTGCGTCGTTTACTGAGGCCATGCTTCATATACTGCATCGTTTACTGAGGCCATGCTTCGTATACTGCGTCGTTTACCGAGGCCATGCTTCATATACTGCGTCGTTTACCGGGGCCTAAATTATTCGAAAAGCGACTCTCCATCATTTCTCGATGACGGCTAGGGACTTCTCTAATACTCTGGAACGAGGTGGTGATGGCCAACCAAAAAAATGCTGCTGAGAAGCGGGAGGCAAGAAGGTGATGATAAGCCACATGTCTCTGGGTTCTTCCAAGGAAGAGGGGATGAGCCCTGTCACTTTTCTGTTCCGCAGGAGGACCCCTCCTTCAGACAACTTTGCTGTGTTGCAATCTGAAAATTCAAATGGCTACTCTCCCTCAATCGTATACCTAGCTCATGCTTCGTATACTGCGTCGTTTACCGAGGCCATGCTTCGTATACTGCGTTTTTTACCGAGGCCATGCTTCCTATACTGCGTCGTTTACCGAGGCCATGCTTCGTATTCTGCGTCGTTTACCGAGGCCATGCTTCGTATACTGCGTCGTTTACCGAGGCCATGCTTCGTATACTGCGTCGTTTACCAAGGCCCTGCGTCGTTTACCGAGGCCATGCGTCGTTTACCGAGGCCATGCATCGTTTACCGAGGCCATGCTTCGTATACTGCGTCGTTTACCGAGGCCATCCTTCATATACTGCGTCGTTTACCGGGGTCTAAATTTTTCGAAAAGCGACTCTCCATCATTTCTTGATGACGGCTAGGGACTTCTCTGATACTCTGGGACGAGGTGGTGATGGCCAACCAAAGAAATGCTGCTGAGAAGCGGGAAGGCAAGAAGGTGATGATAAGCCACATGTCTCTGGCTTCTTCCAAGGAAGAGGGGATGAGCCCTCTCGCCGTTTTGTTCCGCAGGAGGACCCCTCCTTCAGACAACTTTGCTGTGTTGCAATCTGAAAATTCAAATGGCTACTCTCCCTCAATCGTATACCTAGCTCATGCTTCGTATACTGCGTCGTTTACCGAGACCATGCGTCGATTACCGAGTCGTTAACCGAGGCCATGCTTCGTTTACCGCGTCTTTTACCGAGGCCATGCGTCATTTAACGCGTCGTTTACTGAGGCCATGCATTGTTTACCGAGGCCATGCTTCGTATACTGCGTCGTTTACCGAGGCCATGCTTCGTATACTGCGTCGTTTACCGAGGCCATGCTTCGTATACTGCGTCGTTTACCGAGGCCATGCTTCGTATACTGCGTCGTTTACCGGGGCCTAAATTATTTGAAAAGCGACTCTCCATCATTTCTCGATGACGGCTAGGGACTTCTCTGATACTCTGGGACGAGGTGGTGATGACCAAACAAAAAAATGCTGCTGAGAAGCGGGAAGGCAAGAAGGTGACGATAAGCCACATGTCTCTGGCTTCTTCCAAGGAAGAGGGGATGAGCCCTCTCGCCTTTCTGTTCCGCAGGAGGATTCCTCCTTCAGACAACTTTGCTGTGTTGCAATCTGAAAATTCAAATGGCTACTCTCCCTCAATCGTATATCTAACTCATGCTTCGTATACTGCGTCGTTTACTGAGGCCATGCGTCGTTTACGGCGTCGTTTACCGAGGCCATGCGTCGGTTACCACGTCGTTTACCGAGGCCATGCGTCGTTTAGCGAGGCCATGCTTCGTATACTGCGTCGTTTACCGAGGCCATGCGTCGTTTACAGCGTCGTTTACCGAGGCCATGCTTCGTATACTGCGTCGTTTACCAGGGCCTAAATTTTTCGAAAAGCGACTCTCCATCATTTCTCGATGACGGCTAGGGACTTCTCTGATACTCTGGGACGAAGTGGTGATGGCCAACCAAAAAAATGCTGCTGAGAAGCGGGAAGGCAAGAAGGTGACGATAAGCCACATGTCTCTGGCTTCTTCCAAGGAAGAGGGGATGAGCCCTCTCGCCTTTCTGTTCCGCAGGAGGACCCCTCCTCCAGACAACTTTGCTGTGTTGCAATCTGAAAATTCAAATGGGTACTCTCCCTCAATCGTATACCTAGCTCATGCTTCGTATACTGCGTCGTTTACCGAGGCCATGCGTCGTTTACCGCGTCGTTTACCGAGGCCATGCGTCGTTTACCAAGGCCATGCTTCGTATACTGCGTCGTCTACTGAGGCCATGCGTCGTTTACCGAAGCCATGCTTCGTATACTGCGTCGTTTACCGGGGCGTAATTTTTTTGAAAAATTAATTTCAATTATAGGGTCAAACACATGCCTGGAGCCTCACAGTGGATGTACAATTTCCCACAAGACATTGTATTCACCCAGTGATTGTGTGTAGAGAAGGAAATTACGGTAGGTGAGGTAATTAATAATGTGAACAATGTATGGTCAATGTTACAATACCCTACTTGTAGTCTACAAGTTCTGCAACTCCCCTTACCTAACATAACGAGAATGGTGGAGACGTGTTTGTATGTGTTTTGAAATGTTAAGTTCGCTTGGTGGTGGAGAGTGGACTTGTGGATTACTATTTCGAGGGGTGTTGTAGTCGCCGGGGTAGACTTTGATCAAAGCCAATGGAATCATGGCTTGGTTGTTTAGGGGCCGTTGTATTCGCCGGTTAATAATCTAGAAGCACTGAAACTCCCCTGACCTAACCTAAGCAAACTAACACAACCTGTTACCTATATTAGGTAATCGTATGAAATATTACAGAACTCGGTAACGAATGAAAACAGGAAGGTGGGAACGATTAACTATCCACTATTTAGACAATAGTTTAAATATATTTGTTTCTTAAAGTATAGTACCGGTAAGTATTGATATTATGACCTTACGGTACATAATAATACAGACTTATCGTATTATATTAATGTCTGTAATGATGTATGAATACAGTCATAATACTTAATGATGATATTAGAGGACTGTAGTTATAGCCTACAAGAGACATACTTGAGGAAAAATTAATTTAAATTATTGGGTCAAACACATGCCTGGAGCCTCACAGTGGATGTACAATTTCCCACAGGTCATTGTATTCACCCAGTGATTGTGTGTAGAGAAGGAAATTACGGTAGGTGAGGTAATTAATAATGTGAACAATGTATGGTCAATGTTACAATACCCTACTTGTAGTCTACAAGCTCTGCAACTCCCCTTACCTAACATAACGAGAATGGTGGAGACGTGTTTGTATGTGTTTTGAAATGTCAAGTTCGCTTGGTGGTGGAGAGTGGAATGTGGATTACTACTTCGAGGGGCGTTGTAGTCGCCGGGGTAGACTTTGAGCCAACGGAATCATTAATTGGTTGTTCAGGGGCCGTTGTAGTCGCCGGTTAATAATCTAGAAGCTCTGCAACTCCCCTGACCTAACCTAAGCAAACTAACACAACCTATAAGTGTCCTATAAGGTCCTGGTGTGGCGGCGTCTACGCCGTGGGGCCACCTCCCGAGGCTGCCAACCGCGGATGGCTGCCGACCCTCCACGGCCGAAGACAAAATCAACGACCAGTGGAGGAAAACCGGATGCCGGCCGCGGGGAGCAGTTTCGGGAACCAAACCGTCACAACCATCCCCTGCCCCCTCCCTGGGGGCACGGGTCCTTGGTGCGGCTTCGGTCGCGCCGGGAATTTCCACACCTCTCACACCACACACACACATCACACAGTTTTTCCTACACCGAGAAATGACTCTCCGGCTGTCATTTCTCGAAGACTTCTTCTAGCCGGAGATATTGAGAGCAACCCAGGACCCACGTACACATACATATGTCCAATTTGCTCAAAACCCATCACTTCGAGTCGCCATACTAAGGGTTCAGTTCTCTGCAATTCATGCGGGAACTGGACCCACTTCATCTGGACAACACTTGCCTCCAAGAAACACTACACAAACGCCTGGACCTGTTCCTCATGCCCCTCCCTCTCCCAGTCAAATCCCTCAGCTAAAACCCGTCCACCTCTCCTCCCCAACCCACCTAACCTTCCCGTATCATCCACTCCCCCCATAAAACCCGTCCACCTCTCCTCCCTAACCCACCTAACCTTCCCATACCATCCACATCCTCAACCCAACACACCACACCCCATCCTAATCCATTCCAACCCCCATCTCCTGCTCCCCACCCCCACCTCACCCATCCCAACCCCCTTAGGCTCTGACCACCTCCCGATCATTATCACCACCAAAACCAGACTCACCCCAGCTAGCCACAAACACACATACACCAATTATAAAAGAGCTAACTGGGAAGCATTCACAAATGAGACAGAACAACACTTCACAACTCTAAACAGTACACCCATCACTAACATCAACAATGCTGTACACATACTCAATAAAACTATCCAAAACGCTGACAAGAAACACATTCCAAGAGGTAACAGAAAAAGACACAACCCCAACTTCACACCAGAAATTTAAAACCTCATCAGACAACGCGGCATACTGAAACACTCCCCAGCACCTCACACACAAGACATCACACAACAAATTCAAGCACTCAACACCCAAACTAACAACAAAATACAAGAACAAAAACTAAATTGATAACTTCCTACAAACACTTGATCACAAACAAACCCAAAAACTCTACAAAACACTAAACAGCATCACACTTTCCAACAGCAACACAACACAATCACATGCTGCAATCACAACAACAGACTCTACTCCTTCATGTAAACAACAAGCAAACACTCTCATCAATCACTTCTCACATGTCAGCCACCTAAAACCTCACAAAGACGACCGACGTGTCATCCGACGTAAGAGACAATTCCCCACAGACCCTGACTATACACCCTTCACCAATCACCAGACAAAGCATATCATCAACAATCTCAAGCACTCACCCGCCTGTGGCCTAGACAACATAAGCAACATACACCTCAGACACCTGGGACCACAAGGCATACAAGCACTCACTAACATATCAAACTACAGCTATTCACACAACACAATACCAGACATTTGGAAGCATGGTATCATCATCACATTCCCCAAACCCAACAAAGATCCCACGCTACCCTCCTCGCACCGCCCCATCACACTCCTTTGCTCCCCCTCCAAAGTCATGGAACGCCTAGTATTACAACTAATTACACTGACCTACCCCTAGCTCCAACACAACATGGCTTTAGGCCACTGCACTCCACAAACACTCTTCTCACAGACCTTACACAAAGAGCTTTCGAAGGCATCAACTCAGCTAGACCACCACACAGATCACTATTAGCCACACTCGACATTAGTAAAGCCTTCGATGCCATCCCCCGCCACAACCTAACAAACAAAATCTACAACACAAACATGCACAACAACACAAAAAGGTGGCTGGCCAACTTCCTAGCAGGCAGATGTGCACACGTATCTTTTGCCGGTCAGTCATCTAAAATCAGAAACTTTCCAAACGGAGTCCCACAAGGATCCGTCCTATCGCCCGCACTCTTCAATCTGTACATGCACGATATAACTACACACCCAATACGCCCCAAATAAACTTAGCCTCCTATGCAGATGACATAACACTCACATGCACACACCATGACCCAAAAAGAGCAACAGATCTCCTTCAACCCTATCTCAACACACTACATGGCTGGTGCACTACAAACAGACTTAATCTAGCCCCAGCCAAATCCACCGCAACCCTGCTCACAAGTTGGACAGGAGAACACGAATACATCCCTCAACTCACCATAAACAACACACCCCTAACACATACACACACACCCAAAATCCTAGGAGTAACATATGATCATATGACATTCAAACAGCACACCACAAACATTAAAAAGAAACTGACACCCAGACTTAACGCCCTCAGGTCACTTGCTCACACAAAATTTGGACACAACAAAGAAACTACCACCACAGTATATAAACAATACATAAGATCAGTGATGGAATATGCAAGCCCAGCCTGGGCTTCTAACCTAGCTGAAACACATCATAAGACCTTACAGACTATTCAAAACAAAGCCCTGAAGATCATTACAGGCTGCACAGCTACTGCACCCACAGATCACCTACATCAAGAAACCAAAATCCTCAAAGTCAAAGACCATCTGGACATGAGAGGCACTCAATTCCTGGCAGCAGCCTCCACGAACCAAGACCACCCACTAAACTACATGGCAACACACCCACAGACACCAAGAAATATCAAAACAACACCCACACGGTATCACACACAATTATTGTCCTCTCTCCCTCCCTGCCCACCCCGAACCAACTTCCAGAAGCACATCCATACTCATATCTCTCACCGATCCATCCACTCACTCACAGACAACACGCAGCTGCATGCACGACCTCCCGAAATCCATCCTTCCGAATCCTCCCTTCCTCGCGAGGACAGAGTCCACCTGGCCAGGCTGAGATGCGGACACGATCCAGCTCTCCTGAGCTATCAGAAGAGACTGGATGACTCCGTTGTCAACGCCTGCCCGGGATGTAACACAGCACCCCATACCATTAAACACATCATAGAAGACTGCATTTCACACAACCACTTACGCCAACAACACAATCTACACTCAATGAGAGCTCTGTGGTAAAGCCCGATCGTGGCCATGGCCTTTCTCAGGGACTCGGGGCTGTTCGGCCAGGCAGCTTAGGGAACAACAACAACAACAACCTATAAGTGTTTCCTATATTAGGTAATCGTATGAAATATTACAGAACTCGGTAACAAATGAAAACAGGAAGGTGGGAACGATTAACTATCCACTATTTAGACAATACTTTAACTATATTTGTTGCTTAAAGTATAGTAAGCATTGATATTATGACCTTACGGTACATAATAATACAGACTTATCGTAATATATTAATGTCTGAAATGATGTATGAATACAGTCATAATACTTAATGATGATATTAGAGGACTGTAGTTATAGCCTACAAGAGACATACTTGAGGAAACATTAATTTCAATTATAGGGTCAAACACACAATGGGGGCCATGCCTGGCATACTCGCATCTCATTCCTAACAAATACCAAATTTTCAATATCTCGCACTTCATTCCTGGTTTGATCCAGGTGATTCCTGGTGATTCCCAGTGATTCCAAGTGACTGTGGAGTATCTCCGACGATAGTACAAGATGCCTACATCATATTAATTGGAGTGTTTGAAATGAAATCCATCTTTAACGGGCAAACAACTCACCAATAGGATGTTTCGATGCTGTAGAATGAAGGATGAAAATAAACAAAATATAACAAAAATACTTGTTTTTATTGTTATATCCTGTAATGAAATGAAAATATCAGCTAATCCTTTGTTACATTTGTATTATCACAATATGTACAAATACTTAATTGAAATAGGGTCGGAGAGGTGAGACTGCATTCAATTTCCAACCCTACCGTGCGGTGTTATCCTGCTTCGGACCCTGGGTTGGGACCCTGTGTCTCCGGAGGTGGCTAAACTACAAAAGTTATAGTTTAGATGGCGGCTTGCGTCTGGTAGCACATATTGGTAGACCACAGTCGAGTAATATAAATAACTACACTGTATTTAAATCACTTACAAACTCTTGTTATAAAAAAAAACCATACATTTTATATAAGAGGTTTTATTGGTTTTGTTATACAGAACATTACTCACTTATGTGTTAATTTAAATTGATAGTCCCTTAATTTAATGCTTTGCAAACATGCTTGGACCTGGAACATATATATATGAAATTGGCTAATTTATTTATGAGAAATAGAATTGCTACATGGAAAATACAATGAAATAATCACAATAATCACATTTTAATCATTGATTATTATGAAGAAAAATATGATTATGATTTGATTATGATTAAAGCTGCAGCTTCATATTTGATTATGATTTGATTATGATTATACCTGTTGCTTAACTTTTGATTATGATTATACCTGTTGCTTAACTTTTGATTATGATTTGATTATGATTATGTAATCACAGCCTTTGATTATGATTATACCTGTTGCTTAACATTTGATTATGATTTGATTATGATTATACCTGTTGCTTAACTTTTGATTATGATTTGATTATGATTATGTAATCACAGCCTTTGATTAAAGCCATGGGTCGTCAGCGAAGGCAACTTTACATGCAGGGAAATTCAATATTAAGAACATTTCATATGTGCACATCTGGGTTTCTTGCAGACATCTGTATAATTATAATAAGTATTAAAATATTATATTCTAAACCTTATCGGTCAGTTGAAAGTGAGAAACTAGCCAGATTGATATGATTAATATAAAAACGCAATCGCATGAAAGAAAAGCGCTCTGAAAATAATTTTAGGAGTAAACTACGCTACCGTAACTATTTGTTTTAGTACTGGCATTTAGCCTAAATTTTTGATTAAGGATAGTAAATGTTGCTACTGTGCATTTAGTTTACTGTGTGAGGGCCGCATTTTATACCTGGCAATTGGCTCATATTTGTGGGCCTTAGGAAAATTATATGTATATATACAGGCGCACTTGTCTATGATCGCCTCCACGAAAAAATCACCCAAACCGAGGTCATGCTTCGTATATTGCGTCGTTCACCGAGGTCATGCTTCGTTTACCGAGGCCATGCTTCGTATACTGCGTCGTTTACCGAGGCCATGCTACGTATACTGCGTCGTTTACCGAGGCCATGCTTTGTATACTGCGTCGTTTACCGAGGCCACGCTTCGTATACTGCGTCGTTTACCGAGGCCATGCTTCGTATACTGTGTCGTTTACCGGGGCCTAAATTTTTCGAAAAGCGACTCTCCATCATTTCTCGATGACGGCTAGGGACTTCTCTGATACTCTGGGACGAGGTGGTGATGGCCAACCAAAAAAATGCTGCTGAGAAGCGGGAAGGCAAGAAGGTGACGATAAGCCACATGTCTCTGGCTTCTTCCAAGGAAGAGGGGATGAGCCCTCTCGCTTTTCTGTTCCGCAGGAGGACCCCTCCTTCAGACAACTTTGCTGTGTTGCAATCTGAAAATTCAATTGGCTACTCTCCCTCAATCGTATACCTAGCTCATGCTTCGTATACTGCGTCGTTTACCGAGGCCATGCTTCGTATACTGCGTCGTTTACCGAGGCCATGCTTCGTATACTGCGTCGTTTACCGAGGCCATCCTTCGTATACTGCGTCGTTTACCGAGGCCATGCGTCGTTTACCGAGGCCACGCGTCGTTTACCGAGGCCATGCGTCGTTTACCGAGGCCACGCGTCGTTTACCGAGGCCATGCGTCGTTTACCGAGGCCATGCTTCATATACTGCGTTGTTTACCGAGGCTATGCTTCGTATACTGCGTCGTTTACCGAGGCCATGCTTCGTATACTGCGTCGTTTACTGAGGCCATGCTTCGTATACTGCGTCGTTTACCGAGGCCATGCATCGTTTACCGAAGCCATTCTTCGTACACTGCGTCGTTTACCGAGGCCATGCTTCGTATACTGCGTCATTTACCGAGGCCATGCTTCGTATACTGCGTCGTTGACCGGGGCCTAAATTTTTCGAAAAGCGACTCTCCATCATTTCTCGATGACGGCTAGGGACTTCTCTGATACTCTGGGATGAGGTGGTGATGGCCAACCAAAAAAATGCTGCTGAGAAGCGGGAAGGCAAGAAGGTGATGATAAGCCACATGTCTCTGGCTTCTTCCCAGGAAGAGGGGATGAGCCCTCTCGCCTTTCTGTTCCGCAGGAGGAGCCCTCCTTCAGACAACTTTGCTGTGTTGCAATCTGAAAATTCAAATGGCTACTCTCCCTCAATCGTATACCTAGCTCATGCTTCGTATACTGTGTCGTTTACCGAGGCCATGCTTCGTATACTGCGTCGTTTACCGAGGCCATGTTTCGTATACTGCGTCGTTTACCGAGGCCATGCTTCGTATACTGCGTCGTTTACCGGCGCCTTTATGGCCATCCGAGAGACGGCCTGACATTGCTTTTCGATGGAAAAATAATTGACAACTCAATTTCTTTAACAGGATAGCGTGAGCGCGCTCATTGCTGCTGATTATGGGCAAGACGATAGCTAAAAAATCATTGACTCAAAGAGAGAGAGAGAGAGAGACAGACAGACACATCTCTCCTAAATTTTTGTGGGTGAAAGATGTTGTGGAAAAATAATTGACAACTCAATTTCTTTAACAGGACAGCATGAGCGCGCTCATTGCTGCTGATTATGGGCAAGACGTTAGCTAAAAAATCTTTGACTCAGAGAGAGAGAGAGAGAGAGAGAGAGAGAGAGCCAGTCACAGTGCATGTGTGTGTGAGAGAGAGAGAGAGAGAGAGACAGACACTGTGTGAGAGAGAGAGAGAGTTACACACTCTCTCTCTCGCTGTCATGCTTCGTATAATGCGTCGTATAGCTAGGTCATGCTTCGTATAATGCGTCGTATACTGTCCTAGGTCATGCTTCGTATCATGTGTCGTACCCCAGTCAGACGACTCGCCAAAAATATTCCCACAAAAATGTTAGCACTGGTACAAAATTGTGGGTGAAAGATGTCGTGGAAAAATAATTGACAACTCGATTTCTTTAACAGGACAGCGTGAGCGCGCTCATTGCTGCGGATTAAGGGCAAGACGTTAGCTAAAAAATCTTTGACTCAGAGAGAGAGAGAGAGACAGACACAGTGTGTGTGTGTGTGTGAGAGAGAGAGAGAGAGAGACAGACACTGTGTGAGAGAGAGAGAGAGAGAGAGAGAGAGAGTTACACACTCTCTCTCTCACTGTCATGCTTCGTATAGCTATGTCATGCTTCGTATAATGCGTCGTATAGCTAGGTCATGCTTCGTATAATGCGTCGTATAGCTAGGTTATGCTTCGTATAATGCGTCGTATAGCTAGGTCATGCTTCGTATAATGCGTCGTATAGCTAGGTGATGCGTCATATACTGTCCTAGATCATGCTTCGTATAATGTGTCGGACCCCAGTCAGACGACTCACCAATAATAATCCCACAAAAATATTAGCACTGGTACAAAATTGTTGGTGAAAGATGTCGTGGAAAAATAATTGACAACTCAATTTCTTTAACAGGACAGCGTGAGTGCGCTCATTGCTGCTGATTATGGGCAAGACGATAGCTAAAAATTCTTTGACTCAGAGAGAGAGAGAGACAGACACATCTTTCCTAAATTTTTGTGGGTGAAAGATGTCGTGGAAAAATAATTGGCAACTCGATTTCTTTAACAGGACAGCGTGAGCGCGCTCATTGCTGATGATTATGGGCAAGACGTTAGCTAAAAAATCTTTGACTCAGAGAGAGAGAGAGAGAGAGACAGACACAGTGTGTGTGTGTGTGAGAGAGAGAGAGAGAGAGACAGACACTGTGTTAGAGAGAGAGAGAGAGAGAGAGTTACACACTCTCTCTCTCGCTGTCATGCTTCGTATAATGCGTCGTATAGCTAGGTCATGCTTCGTATAATGCGTCGTATACTGTCCTAGGTCATGATTCGTATAATGTGTCGTACACCAGTCAGACGACTCACCAAAAATAATCCCACAAAAATGTTAGCACTGATACAAAATATCCAACATTTTTGTGGGATTATATCTTTTTTGGGGGTTATATATTGGTTATTTGCTATTTAGTCACCTATATCCTCTACTTTCTTAACTTTAGGATCAAGTGACCAAAAATTAATGGGAGTAACTGGTACTGTGGTGCTTCGTATAATTTGTCGTATAGCTAGGTAATGCTTCGTATAATGTAAATCGGAAAATAAAATGGAATTTTTCATGTTTTTCTTTTATTTGTCCTAGTTTTTACAATTGTATCGACAAATTTAGGTTTCTCGAAAAAAGATTGCTTGTAATTTGTCCACGACATCTTTCACCCACAAAAATTTAGACTCTCCTGAAGAAATGTTCACCACCAACTCAAATTCCACCAACTCACGTTGGACAGCAGAAGATCGCCTAAAGATTTGTGTGTTAAAATCACGACAGGGACCCGTACAGTGGCGACGCCACAGCAGCCCGGCCAGGTAGTCTCTCTCTAGGAGAGAGAGAGAGAGAGAGAGAGAGAGACAGACAGACACAGACAGACACAGTGTGTGTGTGTGTGTGTGAGAGAGAGAGAGAGTATTCTCTCTCTCTCTCTCTCTCTCTCTCTTACGGGGGAGGTAAATTTTCCTGTGAGACGCCCTCACACATTTCGTCAGCCGTCATCGAGAAATGATGGGGAGTCACTCGTCGAATAAATTTGCTTTCTCGACAAACAATCTCTCTCCTAAATTTTTGTGGGTGAAAGATGTCGTGGAAAAATGATTGACAACTCGATTTCTTTAACAGGACAGCGTGAGCGCGCTCATTGCCGCTGATTATGGGCAAGACGTTAGCTAAAAAATCTTTGACTCAGAGAGAGAGAGACAGACACAGTGTGTGTGTGTGTGTGAGAGAGAGAGAGAGAGAGACAGACACAGTGTGTGTGAGAGAGAGAGAGAGAGAGAGACAGACAGACACAGTGTGTGTGTGTGTGAGAGAGAGAGAGAGAGAGAGTTACACACTCTCTCTCTCGCTGTCATGCTTCGTATAATGCGTCGTATAGCTAGGTCATGCTTCGTATAACTGAAAAAAAATGGAAGTGGTGAAGCTAAATATGTTAAAAAGAAATGATAAAGTTGACCATATTTCCTTTCTCTGAAAATTAATCCAATTTCTAGGTGCATTTTTGAAATCAGCATAAAAAACTACTCCTAATGCAAAGTTCTGGTAACGCTAGTCCTAGCTGGCAGAAATAGGGCTAGCGTTACCAGAACTATGCAATAGGAGTAGAATGTTATGCTTATTCCAAATCTTGCATCGAAGTATTTCCGATCGCTCCCAATTCCACCAACTCACGTTGGACAACAGTAGATCGCCTAAAGATTTGTGTGTTAAAACACGACGTTTCATATTTTTCAGCAACAAAATATTAGGCAAGACTGTGACAAACCCCAAGAGCTATTTTACCGTCAAGCATCAAAAAGAAATAGGAATTGTAGGGGCAGACGGGAAAGATTTTCTGGCCCGGGGTTATCTATCTCCTGTCAATGACTTCATGCTGGCGGCAGAGCGATGGGCAACATTTTTCCTGGAAAATGTGGCCCGCAGTGGCAGAGTGTCAACAACGGAAAGTGGAAAAGGATCAAGGAATTTAGCAAGACAATTTCTGCCTTCGTTCGGGATACAATTGGAAACGATTCTGACAAAATTATGATCGCGACTGGTCCCATCTACCCTTCTTCCCAACCCACCTATCTAGGAGATGGGATTGTCCCTGTACCTATAGGCGTGTACAAGAAAATATATTATAAAGACATTATTACGGTCAACATTTTATTGATTGAATAAATTTGTACATGTATACAAATACAATGATTATATTTGTAACCTCTTATCTTAGAAATCCATTATATCAAGCCCATTTTCAATTTGTTGGCACTTATTTTGTACGAAATCTTCATCGTGGGCCCTTTTTGATTGCCATGAACCAATGTCTGCACCAGGCATGAAGTCACCAGCTTCCTTCATAGGGACAAATGAGTTAATACATTCTTCGTCTATGGGGGCCTTCTTGACGACATCACCCTCACTAGAATTAGTGCTGCACATGTCTCTGGCGGCAGCGTTACCTTCGTTCACATGGGAATGGGATGTGCCTCTGGAAGGATTACTTTCGTCAACAGGAGGAGCTTTGACCGCCAAATAATTGTGGGCATTATTGTAAGTGACCATATTGTTTCCCTTGTTTGGGTCGCCGTATTTTATTTCTTGAAATTGGCCTCCATCTTCTTTCTCCATTTCCTCATCGTCTTGATCTTCAAAAATTCTATCACTGAACGCATTCACCAATTTTGACAGGCTATCTTTGTTGTATCTGCCGGACTCTGACAATGTGGATAGTCTTTCACATACCTCCGCGGCCGCTTCCTTGGATGTCTGCAGATCTTCAGCCTCCTTTACGGTGCAGATGCATCTGTTTCAGCGGCGGTCGTGCTGTGATGAGAGGTGGCGGACCAGCACAGGAGATAAGGAGCTTTTTACGGTGCAGTTACGTCTGTGGGTGATCCAAGCAGCTTATAGACCCACATGCCACGCCCATTCTAGCTGACTGCCACACACACACACACACAACCTCCTCCACCTACCTCCGAGTCAGTCTGTCAGTCTCGGACAGGGGTCCGGATCTACCAGGGGTGGGTGCCGAGCATACCCCCAAATGGGTGTCGAAAAGGGGGAGGGGGCGGAAATGGGGAGCCGTCTCCTTCCTATATAGTGAAGGCCGCCGCCGCCCTGCCCTCTTTGTGTGTTTAGGTGTTGTGTGTGTGTGTGTGTGTGTGTGCCTGGGTGGGTGGGTGGGTGTGGGGGGCCAGGAGGAGGAGGAGGAGAAGGGACACGTGCCTGCCCTCTCTCCTCGGCCTCCTACCTCCGCGGCGCGCCTGCTGCTGCCTGCCTGCCTGCTTGCCTGCTGCTGCCTGGGACAATTTCTCTTTTAATACATTTCGATACTAGGGGTCTAAGGTGATGTACCCTAGGCAGAAATGGACCCCAGTCCATGCCCTACCCCCTTCGAATGTTGAGTGCCCTTCCTTGTTTTAACCCCCTCCCCTCACCCCCTGCCCTTCCTCTTACCCACAGTGAGCTGATTCAGGGAGGCGAGCATCCTCTATATAAGACGGAACCTTCCCTGCTCCATGCACCACCAGTTGCCTGCTTCGTTTCGTTCATTGCTCCGTTCACCACCAGTTGACTCGTTGTGTGCGCCGCTAACCGCACCGTTCACCGCAGTCGTCGCCAATGGTAGGCCTACTTCGTATATGGCCTGTTAACCCGTTCAGTACAAGGAACGTCCTTTTAATCGTATTCTGGTAACTATTAGACGAATATATGCAGTTAAGGAAGGACCTCTAGCAATAATATGACTTAATTATTATGTTTTCTCCACTAACCAACTTTACTCCTAAACTCAATTAATGAAATTAACTAACACATGTGGCAGTCCGGGAATTCGAACCTAGGATACTCAGTTGCTCACACCGAAAATCAACACACTTATGCATTGTGCCAGGAAGACAGTTAAAGGATGTTGTACAAGCCTACGATTTGCTATGCAGTTTCGAATCCTGCATACCAATCTTAGCATGTACAATATCCCAACTGCACTCTCGGAGGCTATGCATAGGTGAAAGGAAATAGTAATTAATGGGGCACTTAACCCTAGGGAAGGCCTCTCGATAAACTACTACTGAACCTGAATTAATTATTATGTTTCCTCCACTAACCAACTTTACTCCTAAACTCGATTAATGAAATTAACAAACACATGTGGCAGTCCGGGGATTCGAAGTTGGATACTTTTGCCCAGGATACCGCCAAGTACTACCAGGGACGGGCATCTTAAATTCACGAAAGAAGAGGTCATAAAAACCCTATTTCTGGATAAACTCTCCGATGGGGACTTCGCTAAGCTATATGATGTTATGGCCAAAGAGAGTGTCATTTTCGGCCATGAGCAAATTTATGAGCAAGATAGTCAGATAGACCGCTTCGTCTCTTTCGAATGGAAGGAAACAGCTCGGGGAAGGGAGGAAGATGAAGAACAATTACAACAAGAAGAAGCAGCAGAAGAAAATGTCCGAGAAGAAGGACAAGAAAACGGCAGAGAAGAAGAAGAAAACGGCGGTCATCGTCAAATAATACAGGAAGGAGGAGGAGAATGTGATACCAGTAGTCATGAAGCTGAAAAAGCTTTCGATAAATCCTCTACTGGGAAATATAAGAAATACAAATATCTGTCAGTAGGTCACCCTTCATTAACAGAGAAAGAGAATTGCCATGGAGGAGCAGCTATACTCAGAGTGTCTTTTTCGGTTGAGTCCTTGGCCGTGTGCTCAGGATACAAGGAATTTACATTTGTTCCCTCTACATGCCATTATGTTTTGAAAGGTTTAGAGATAGAACCTGAACTGAGGACATTACCTGTTCGCCCTTCCAAAAGAAACATAGACCATATCTGGTGTCAGTTGAAATGTGTGTTTTCGTCCCATACAAGATACTTGAAAGTGAGCGACTCCAGTTTCAGATTCGCTAGGAATAGATTGGGCAGGAAGGATAACCGCTACCCCATGGAGTTCAAAGTCCTATTTGCCCTGGACAATTCCCTCCATCCAAACTCTCCCTGGGGGTCGTGTCCTCTCCTACACGTAGGTAGCAATTTCAAAACACCGGGAACATCCACGTCATACTATGAAGATAATGATGTCAGAGGAAGAGGCGGAGCCGGCAGCAACGATAAAGATACTATCAAAAACACCTGTTTCGTATACTCCCAGAAAAATCCTACCCTAGAGATCCCATCCAAATTGTGTGAGGCTGCCGTTATTATACAAGGGGTTGTTAAAGAAGCAGCGGTCCTCTTCTCAGGTGGAGCCAACTCCTTTTCTTCATGTTCCTGGTTGTTACGTTTCTGCATGGCCTTTTCACATCCAAAAGCCCGAGTGAGACATGTGGTCACAGCTTACATAGCAACTGTCCTTCCCCTGCTCAACAATATTAAAGAGACCCGTTGTTGTAATGGGAGTGAATATGTAATTGGTAAATCTTCCCGTTTCACCGTCAGTGGCCCAGATGCCACAAGCAGGAAAATATCCATTTCACATGGAGATTGTGTAGCCTGCGAGGACACCCAGTGTCTTAATATTTCCACCAACTGTCCGAAACAGTACGGCTAGACCGAGCACCTCTCTCCCTCCTTTGACAAACTGTATTCCCGAGTCTTGGTAGCATATCAAAAGAACAATGGAGGAAGTCTGGAATATGGGGATTCCCAGAGAGAGACACCCTCTCAGTACGTTATGCAACCATGCCATAGAGCCGCTGTAGCGCACAACTATTTTTGTCAGGGAGTCGTGCCTTGTTACATGAGAACCCTTTACGATGGGTGCAGGGACGAAAAAGTAAAACATTTGGATTTTAGTGACGTTGCTAACAATGACAACCACGAAGGAAGAGGAGAAAAAGATAAATTAGTCTAGTTCGGGACAATTATAGATGTAATTGCTCCCGCTCCGACCAGGTACACTGTCTCGTCTGTGGCCGCCCCCCCTCCTCTTCCACACTTTCAGAGAAACGCTTCCACCTCCAATAGGCGCCCGGTTGATAAGTTGCGAAGGCGAACTTTCTTCGAGCGATCGAGGTCGTACACGTGCATGAGCCCGTTTAATTCCAATGCCACTTTCCGAGACATACTTATCAGATCCTGGGACCTAGCTGCAGCTAATAGGTACTTGGAAAGGAACATTACCTGTCAACAAGACTGTCAACAGAGGCCTGTACACAAGGTCGAGTTGGGCAATTATCTCGCTACATTGAATGACAGAAATGGCACATGGGCCAAGATATGTAGGGCTCAAAATCTACTTGCTGGCTCCGCCAGATCCTTTTATTGTGAAATTGCTTCTTTCATGAAAAATAAATCAACCATCTTTCCGGACAAGAGAGACCAACAACTTCGAGAATCGGTAATCAAATTCGCCAACAAATGTAGAGCCTTTAAAGAGTTGAACAGGTGGAGCAAGTTCTTCAGCGACAGAGGAGAAACTGGGCGACAACAGATCCTCGACGCTTCCATTCTTCGAATATTTGAGATATAGCTACTAACAATCTAGAGAAAGATGAACCAGGAAAGATACATAAAGCTTGATGAATTAACTGTTAACAGATTACAAAAACAGGAAGAGATTAAAGGCGAAAAAGATAAACTGGAGCAACGAATTATCAGTCCTCATTAATAATTTAATCCCGTTTTAAAAAAACAGGGAGCATTTTTATTTATGTGAATATATGACCTGTGATTTCGTATTCTATTTAACAGTAAATTGTGAATAGCAAAACTTAACAACAAGGTCGGTATATAAAGACGATTGAAAAGGGAGGAGTTGCAGCATTTCCGTGTTTATTGTTGTCAGAATTGTTGTGCGAAAAAACACACTTGGTATGGATTATATACGCATATATTTCATTTATGGGGCTTTAAAACACACTTGGTATGGATTATATACGCATATATTTCATTTATGGGGCTTTAAAACACACTTGGTATGGATTATATACGCATATATTTCATTTATGGGGCTTTAAAACACACTTGGTATGGATTATATACGCATATATTTCATTTATGGGGATTTAAAACACACTTGGTATGGATTATATACGCATATGTTTCATTTATGGGGCTTTAAAACACACTTGGTATGGATTATATACGCATATATTTCATTTATGGGGCTTTAAAACACACTTGGTATGGATTATATACGCATATATTTCATTTATGGGGCTTTAAAACACACTTGGTATGGATTATATACGCATATATTTAATTTATGGGGCTTTAAACACACTTGGTATGGATTATATACGCATATATTTCATTTATGGGGCTTTAAACACACTTGGTATGGATTATATACGCATATATTTCATTTATGGGGCTTTAAAACACACTTGGTATGGATTATATACGCATATATTTCATTTATGGGGCTTTAAAACACACTTGGTATGGATTATATACGCATATATTTCATTTATGGGGCTTTAAAACACACTTGGTATGGATTATATACGCATATATTTCATTTATGGGGCTTTAAAACACACTTGGTATGGATTATATACGCATATATTTCATTTATGGGGCTTTAAAACACACTTGGTATGGATTATATACGCATATATTTCATTTATGGGGCTTTAAAACACACTTGGTATGGATTATATACCCATATATTTCATTTCTTATGGGGCTTTCAAACTATTGCACGTAACATAACATTTCTTAATTCAATATTTCTTTAGGTTACCAATAATACAATCTTGACAAATATTGCCAATCAATAATATAAGGCCCATTGATTTCTTAATATATTTAGTTACAAACCGACTTTACAATAGCATTATTGGTAACTCTAGATTTTATACATCCTTATTAACCAATAAAGAGGGTAATCTTATTCTTGCTAAATAATTGACTCACACAAAACCTGTAGAGCGAGACTGATATAAAAGCATGGTCATTTTATAGTTAGTAGATCATTTTGCTATGTGAGTTAGTGAGACAAAAGGCAGAACTGCCTGTGACGAGTGCCTTCCCCATAGTTGAAAGAGTGACGGAGCCAAAATCAAGGAATGTTCGAGCCAAAATCCCTGGATACACAGAGTTTAAAGTAAGTACAGTTATAGGATAAGGGGAAAATGGATTCAGGGTAGAGCGTTCCAGAGCTCAGCTGTTGAATAGGGGAACGATTGGGAATATCGTTTCACTCTTGGGTTGGAGAGTTGCAAAGAGTAGGGTGGGATTGTGTTGGAAGACGGGTTCTACGTACTCTTCGTAGAGGAGGTGGTATACATTGAAAGAGGGTTAGGAACACTGATTATTGTAATATCGGTAGAATAGCGAGAGAGATGCAACTTTGCGACGAAGAGAGAGAGATCAAAGAGAGTCAGGGAGTGGACACGAGTTAATGAGACAAAAGGTTTTCTTTTCTACTTTGTCAAGAAATGCTGTGTGAGAGGATCTTCCGTTGCATGCAGGGACTGACTCCCTCTCTCTCTCTCTCTCTCTCTCTCTCTCTCTCTCTCACACACACACTGTGTCTGTCTGTGTCTGTCTGTCTGTCTGTCTCTCTCTCTCTCTCTCTCTCTCTCTCTCTCTCTCTCTCTCTCTCTCTCTCTCTCTCTCTCTCACACACACACACACACACACACTGTGTCTCTCTCTCTTTCCTAGAGAGAGACTACCTGGCCGGGCTGCTGCGGCGTCGCCGCTGTACGGGTCCCTGTCGTGATTTTAACACACAAATCTTTAAGCGATCTTCTGCTGTCCAACGTGAGTTGGTGGGGGAATCTTTTTTCAGGAAGGTCTACATTTTTGTGGGTGAAAGATGTCGTGGAAAAATTACAAGCAATCTTTTTTCGAGAAAGCTAAATTTGTCGATACAAGTGTAAAAACTAGGACAAATAAAAGAAAAACATGAAAAATTCCTTTTCATTTTCCGATTTACATTACACGAAGCATGACCTAGTTATACGACGAATTATAAGTACGAAGCACCACAGTACCAGTTACTCCCATTAATTTTAGGTCACTTGATCTTAAAGTTAAGAAATTGGAGGATATAGGTGACTACATAGCAAATAACCAATATATAACCCCCAAAAAGGATATAATAAAATATAAATTCTAAACAGTTTTATTTGTACAAACACAAGGCAGAAGGGCAGAACACACAGACAAAGCGGAGCTCTAGCACCCTGCACCGTCTAGAGCACCGTCTAGGTGCTTCGCCCATCTGGACTGGGTACCGTCTAGTGCTTCGTTCATAAGGGTATCGTCTAGTACTTCGTTCATCTGCACAGGGTACCGGCTAGTGCTTTGAGCCAATGCGAGATATTCTTAGGTAACAGTGCTTGACCCCAGGTCAGTCAGTAATTAGCCTTCGGACAGGACAACGAGGACACACCTTCGAGGTGTTCCACTCGTCCACCGTGGTGAAATTTCCGCCGCCGGCTCTCTCTCTCTCTCGCTCTCTCGCGCGCGCGCGATTACGGCCGCCGAACAGAGGTTTGTTGTAAGTATATACTGTATATTCGCATTTGGTCGTACTATGCTTTATCTTGCACATAGAAGTGTATAGATCTTGTATCATGTCGTGCTTGAACCTGCTCATAGGAGTGTATAAAACCTGAATCCTATATTTCAAAATATGAAATATAACTTACTATCGTAAATACGATAGGCTATGACTCTTTTGTGATTCCGTATGTCTCTGTGACGTCACGGTCGCTCCTGCAGCACGACGTAGGACGAGTAGATCGTATATTATAAGATTGTAAATAAGTTAAGTTATAGAAGGCCTAATATGCTATTAAGCAATATTGCCATGGTCTTATGTAGTATATATGAATTTATCGTATATATCAATATAATTTATCGTATAGAGCAACCTAGATGCGGTACGATAATTTGGGCTCCTGGTGTTTGCCAAGGCAGCAAGGTGTGCCTCTGAGGAAGAGAGAGCAGAGCCTTCACGAACACCGACCAGTTAACATCTAATTATCCGCCCTCAGTTGATCGCGCTTTTGTGCCTCTAATCACAATACACTGACAGCAATACAAACAGCTACACCATCATGACGCTCTCATCGACGCCATGACTGACTGACAGATAAGCATAATATTCATGTCTATTCCCATGTAATCATTTATTCTTTCTTTCACTTTTAAAAAGACCTCCGTCTACGTATTGTGAAAAGCCTGTTATCCTCCGGCAAATTGTGGGGTTGAGTGAGTGAAGGGGGGGACAGTGAATGAAGGAGGATACATGTTTTTCATAATATGTGTTGCTAGCCCCAAACGCGCGAGCAACTGTGGCTTTCAACCATCCGACACATCCCCTTTTATTTATGTGCATCACACATGTTAAATACAAATAAAGTTTATGTTTTGTTTTACCCTACTGTGGAAAGACTACGGATACACCACTCCTGCCCGGGCCTCACACAGTGGCATGACCCAGTCCAGTCGAACTGAGCTCATGACGCTGGTGGCATTGGCCCGGAGGATAGCCATCCCTAGTCTTTGCTTGAGCCAGAGGGTTTTCCGGGGTTCTCCTGAAACTTCTCTGATTTTACGGCCTATTTCATTTACCATCTTAAGGGTGGTAGAGCCGAAGACTCCTGAAGTTTCAAATGCCAGGGGCTCGAACTGATGATTTCTGGCGATGGCTTGATATTTTTCTCGCTTCTTATTTTCTGCTATCCGGGCGGCTTCACCTGCTTCGTCGGCGTTTCTGGCGATGTTGGTTGTGGAGAAAGTGTCAACACATGTGGCATCCCACACAAGGCACCGGCCATTCTTGTAAGGGAAAGTGGTCATCCCATCTGGCCGTTTGCCGTCTTCTCTGTGAAGTCCATGTGGTTCGAGGATTGATGCACGGTTAGCACTCTGCAGGGCCCGTTTTATGACATCATTTAGCGCAGAGTGTCTTGGCAGGCGGCCTGCGTTGTAATAACATGACAAGGCATGGTGACCTTGAGCATCCATCGCCCCACCACACTTGCAAGTGTGTGGGTGACAAACTGCCGCACCCACTCTGAGCGCGATGGCAACCCGGAGCGCTTCAGCATCCAAGTGAGTTCCAAGAGGTGGGATGAGGATGGCGTGTAACCACAAGCCACTCTCCAAATGGGCGGCTGCCTGGAGGCGTGCTTTTGCAACCTGGTCTGCATTGGTTAGGAGATTTTCTTGAGTTTTCTTCGCCGAGATGGTATCCCACGCTTTCTGCTTGCTCCTGGAGGTACGCTGAGGCTCCTCCTCTACTCCTGTACTTTCCTTCCAGGTGTTAATCGCTACTGCTACGTCCCCATTAAGTGTCATTCTGGGTTGAGAAGAAAGGATGGACACTACAAGGTCGTTGGTCGCGATGAGGGAAGAGATAAAGGCTGGGAAGGCAATATCTGAGGCTCTCCGTATGCCCAAGCCCCTGAGGCGGACAGGAAGGGTGGCTTGTGTCCAGGTCCGTTCTTTAAATTCCACGTTGGTGATGCTGGTCACTGCTTCTCGGATTATGCTGTCTAATTCTTGGAGGCCACCATTGTTCGTGTAAGTCATCGATGTGCGCAATAGGTATTGGAGTTTTGGGATGGAGAAACAATTCTTGAGAAGGGCCAGAGCTGAGTGGGCATCGATGTGTATCAGGCGACTCACGAGACGTTGAATCTCCTCCTTTTTAACTTGAAGTGCTGGTGGGATTGCTGCCAGAGTTAGTGGGGAACCTAATAGGGTTTGCTGGTGCTCCTGAAGGATCTTTACATCTGGCAATATGCCTTGAAACCGGGCCTGAGTCTCTTCTCCTTCTTCACGTGTGTGGTTGAGGAGGACAAGTTCACATTGGGTGTCATTTATCACTAGCCCAGCCTGGCCGAGGTCAGTTACGATGTTATTTAGGTCGGTTAGAACGTTCTCTACAGACCCACCCAAGGTTGCATCATCCAGGTACCATACATTCAGTTCTGACCTTACTTTGTTAGCTGCTGCATCCACCCCTATTGAGAAAAGAGCAGGACCACCTGGATCTCCCTGCTGTAACCCGGTCGCTGATGGGATTACCGTCTCGCCAAAAATCAGGATTGAAGGTTTGGAATAAGCCTGCCAAAGTAGGGGGTACACCGCCATCTTTTTTTGCCAGTGCACAGAGTGATGCCCCCCAAAATAGGGGTGTGGCACAGTCGGTTACTTCCCCTCTTAAAACCATGTTGATGAATTTGGTGAGGGTTTCCAAGAGTGCCTCCCCAGCAGCTCCTGATCCCTGACCCAAGAGGCCTTTGAGGTGGGCGGGTCGGATACTATCTGGGCCCGCGGCTGATCCTGCTGGGAATGAAGTCACTGCGGAAACCACCTGCTCCTTCGTGACAACTAAAGGTTGGGGCATCTGGTGATTTGGGGCAGGGGGGAGGTTTAGGTCCCTATGTGTAGGTGGGTGCTTTTCTTGTAGGGCTTCAACAACTTCGGTGCCTTGACCAGCCAAACCTTCTGAAGAGGACAACAGTCTGACGGCCCCTTTGATGTCACTATCCGCCAGCTTCGCCGCGACCCTCTTACGTAGCTGTTCAGCCTCTTCCTCTTCCTTGTCCTGTTGCTTCTGGGCCCTGTTTGGTTGCTGTTCGAGGGGTTCCACCAGTTTGTTTCCATCCATATACTGTGCTACTTGACGTTTCACTCTGGTGGCTAGTGAAACCTGAAGATGGTCTTGTATGTTGGTTCTGGGTGGTTTTCGGAGGGCCCCATAGGAGAAACCCAGGAGCCGTGCCCATGCGTTGGGTGTCTTGAGCTGTAGGGCCTGCTTTATGATGGTTGTAAGGGCCTCTGCCACTTGGATTCTGGCTACTTTAGGTACCCGGGCAAGGACCTGGATCCGCGCTTTCCATTTGGTCACAATTTGGGTCAAGTCGGCGACCGGTGTTGCCGGTGTTGCCCCGGTTGGCTCTGCAGTGGGCCCTGGGCATGCGAGACATTTCCAGTTTGGTTGTTCTCCTGATGTTTTCTTTGTCAGCCTAGCACAAGATAAATGAATAGATCTAAGACAGCCGGAACATTTTCGCGAATTCTTTCTTGCATTGGTTTTTCCGCACTTAAGACACTTAGTATCTGCTAGGCCATAGTCTTCCAAGATTATCCGTTCCTCTGCCTCTACCAAGCCGACCTTCTGATCTTCCCGTGGTGCTTCCGTCTCTGCCATGTCTCCCTTGTTTCAGAAACCCCGGGAAATCTCTCCTGGCACATATCTAGATTATTGCTGTTGTTATTAATGTATAATTGGCAGGATGCATAAAAATTCACATATCATAGTCAACCTTTCTGATGGGCAATTGGCCTGCTTCTCCTAAAGGTATGTGGTTAAATGTATAAATCCTCGGCATTGGGCACCGGTACAACTAAAAGATCTAACTGATTGAAGGGAAGCACGCCAATTATATCCTATGATTATCCTATGATTACTTAGACTGGCGACTCCACCCTGATGTTGAGTATTAATAAATGCTTAGGATATTAATAATGCTGTCAACATCAAGATAGAGAGTGAGCGAGAGCCAGGATCTGAGTGGGTAACCGAATCTAGGACAGCAGTTATGGAAAAATGCTTGAATTGTGCAAAATGTTAAGAGAGAGAGAGAGAGAGAGAGAGAGAGAGGGAGAGAGAGCGAGCTGGAGAGGGGGCTGGCCTGGTTGGGTATTGAAAGATGTTAGGGAAAAACAAATAACTAAAATGATAAAGAGCGATCTGAAGTTATAGAAAAACAAAAAATAATAACAATGAGAGCGGCTTGTGACGGTTAAGTGCGGTGATTGAAAGTGGATGGAAAGATGTTCAGGATAAAAAGGAGAGAGAGAGAGAGAGAGAGAGAGAGAGAGAGAGAGAGAGAGAGATAAATGAAAATGGACCTTGTAGCAAGTACTTCCTAAAAGGTTAGAGAGAGGGAAATGGACCTTATATGATATGTAGTGCCCTACAAGCTGACATGCTAATAAATACCGGTGACTGTGCCTGAATAATAAAAATATCATCATCAGTACTGTAGGGGGTGCCGGCAACGTCGGTGGCGGTAATGGTAGTCGGCATATAACCCAGGACCTGGAGAGTGTGACCCCCCACGGCCGTGATCCGTTGGTGAGTAGGCTGTAGGTGGTGGCGTTGGAGGCCCAGTGCCCGTAGTAATTGCAAACCAGCCACAGATACTTGGGCGCCCGTGTCAGGGTGGGCCGTGACGCTGGTGGGGTGAGAGTGGGGCGACATGGCAGTAGAAATGGTAATGGGCAAGGAGGGGAGCCGTGCGGGTGGTGGTTTGTTAACAGCCTGTTTGATAGTACCAATGATAACAGCCGCGGATGAAGGTGAGGGCGTGGAGTGACAAACTGTGGAGTAATGGTTGAGTTTGTTGCACGACGGGCAGGTCTTGCCCCAAGCAGGGCATTTGGATGGGCGTTCGGCTCGAGAGTGTGTGGATAGGCCGCACCCACTGCACTGGGAAGAGGTGGATTTACAAACCTTGGCAAAGTGGTTAGGTTTATTACACGCCGTGCAGGTCTTGCCCCATGCAGGACACTTCGAAGATCGTTGGGCTTGTGAATGTGAAGATAGGCCACACCCGGAGCAACGTGTGGGAGATGAAGTGGGGCCGACGTGGGGAGGTGGTGGGGCGGGCGACGGGGGCTGAGTGGGTTGGGCGGGGGGCTGGATAGGGGCGGGGCGTGGGTAAGTACTCTTGAGACGCTGGTATGGTGATTTCACAGCATGTACCCCCGGTTGCATTGCCGTCTGATCGAGTGCCGCAGATTCGAACCCCACACAGTAGTTGATAACATCTTGTAAGGTAGGTAGGGTGCGGTCTTTAGTTAAAACATCTTGCTGAAGGGACGAATCACTAATCCCGATAGTCACTTGGTCCCGTATGTGTTCGTCAGAGACATCAGTGTGGCAACAGGGGCAGGTAAAGCCACAGTCCAAAGTGGCCTCCGTAATACGTGTGACGTAGTCCCGGATCTGTTCAGTAGGTTGTTGGAGAAGAGACCGGAAGTGGTGGCGAGCGGCTGCGCGGTTCCGTTGTCGGTGGACGAGTTGTGTGATGAGAGTTGCTAGGTCGATTTCTGGCAATGAGGAGAACGCCTGATGTGAGCAAATATGGCGCTCTGAAGGGCAGGGTCGCACGTCTGGTAGAGCTCGATGGTAGCCTCGTGAGGTGGTAGAAGGACGAGCCGCTTGTAGACCTCCCAATCAGCCCAGAATTTGCGTAGGGCGTGTCCCGGCATATGTAAAGCGGCCTGGGGCCGCGTAGGGGCAGCCCGGCGGGGCGGGGCGGGGCGTGGCTGGGCTGGGTAGGAAGGGACTTGAGGTGGTGGTGTTATGATGACGTCATGCGCAGAAGGGGCTGCGCCGTGAGGGTTGGTGCCAGCCGTACGATAGCCAGGGGGGGCATAATGGCCGCCGTAATGCCGACCGTCGCTACCGACACCAGTGTGGGCCTGGCCGTCAGTTGGGGAGGGTGTGGGATATTCGCTCTTGAGAGGGTGGGTAAGGGGATTAGTCATGTTCATATGTAATAAAGACATGTGGGGAATAACTGGCATATGGTGGGGCACTGAGACATGGGTAACTGGCATATGGTGGGGCACTGAGACATGGGTAGCTGGCATATGGTGGGGCACTGAGACATGGGTAGCTGGCATATGGTGGGGCACTGAGACATGGGTAACTGGCATATGGTGGGGCACTGAGACATGGGGAGATGTATGAGGTGTGGGTGTCTGTGTAGAGGGATGAATAAGTGTATCACTGGTGGGGCGTGAGGCAAAGGATGGGTCAGCCTGGTGGGTAACATTACTGGCCTGGGGCTGATGTTGTAGAGGCTGGTGGGGCTGGAGATCCTGGCGGGGCGGTGGTGGAGCTGTCGCGGGGCGATGTTGTAGATCCTGGCGGGGCGGTGGTGGAGCTGTCGCGGGGCGATGTTGTAGTTGTAGATTCTGCTGGTCCTGGTGATGCTGTAGAAAGGTGGCGATACTCGATTGGAGGGCGTCGATCCTTTCATTCAAGTAGATGATGGATGGGTATGGAGACAGGGCATCGGGCAATGAAGGCTCGACCGGTTGGGAGGTAGATGTAGCCGGGTAGGGACCGCATGGCGGCAAGCCGGCTTCCACAGCAGCTGCAGCCTCAGCTAGGTAGTGCAGGTTCTCCATGTAGGTTCAGATACTGATATACACTGCGCCATATAATAAAGATGAATGGAGATATAACACCAGTACTCTTCAATCCTTTATTGGCTAGGGTTGAGTACAGGAGCGCCGAGACGCTAGTTGGTTATGTGAGAGTCTGGTGTGAACTGAAGGACTTGCTGCCTCCACAGGCCTGGGTGCCAGAGGCGCCCGCAAGTCTAAAGTGTCTGTGGTGCCATATGGTGTTGGACAATAGTGGTGTATACATTATTATTATAGCAAGTACTTCATAATGGTTAGAATTGTTTGAGAAGTTGAAAGACCGAGGGTCAGGTTCTTGGGATAGGTGGAAGATAAGGCCTATGGTGGGGAACCATAAGGGTGAAACTGCTTGCCCTATAAACGGTTACTTCACTCACCTTGTGGTTACTGCTGGAGGTTTATGGTGCCTGGGCAGGGCTGGGCTAGTGCCTGACGGCTCCTTGTCCCCTCACTGATGCTGGTAATAACACTCTCAAGATTAAACTAAATATGCTTTGTGGGCGATGTTTAAACAAGAAACCACGTTCTGTTTACTATGTGCCGAAACACCGTATCATCGCCGATCTTCTGATACGTATATCGGTCACTTAGCCCCATGATACCCCTCCGAAAATCCCCTCTTTTAAGGAGCTCAACCAACCCGTGTGCTCTCACTGTGCTCTCACTCACTCACAATTCTTTCACTTGACTCGAGTCTCGGGACCGAAGTCTCGTTCCCCATTGTCCACCATATTGGGTAAACGTTCTCCCTTGCCTGTGACGCATGTCCAGTGTGAGCATGCTGTACAGAACGCCTAGTCATGCCCCACTCTCGCTAGGATCGTCAGGGCAGGAACTTTGGCTGTAGTCTATGTAGAGTTTCCTAACTTAGTTCATGTGAGCCGTTGTACTATAAGTAATATGAATATGTATTTTGTTTTCATCTGAGTCAACGAGTTCTATTTTATATCATTAGTTATAAGTATTGTGTGTAAAACGTATTTGTAATGATGGGAGAAGCGGCAGCCACAGTTGGGGGTCAGTGGGTGCGCCATGCGGGAGGTGGGCCTAACTCACTAGCACTCCCCCCCCCTCCCCCCCCCCCTCAGTGCTAGGAAAGCCTTTGTCTCTCCCAGAGGAGAGAGAGAAATTACGTAATGATTGTCAGTGGGCGGTCCTTAGTAGTTCACGTTGGGCTCACTAGAGGGCCGAGTATAAAAAGGGAAGTCTAGCCATTTTTTGATCAGAACTCATTAGGCAGAGCGACTTCTCATTTCCCTTGCTAACTATATATATTCTTCTGACTGATGTGACCTTTCTCTACTACCTTACATTCTTATCTCCTCTTTTCCCTACCCTTTTTAACTTCCATGGTCCCGTTGGTGCAGAGCTAGTCAGCCAACGTATTATC
>CM064516.1:2775657-2840657 GCA_032716605.1 Paralithodes platypus
ATAGTCACTTGGTCCCGTATGTGTTCGTCATAGACATCAGTGTTGCAACAGGGGCAAGGTAAAGCCCCAGTCCAAAGTGGCCTCCGTAATACGTTAGACGTAGTTCCGGATCTGTTCAGTAGGTTGTTGGCGAAGAGACCGGAAGTGGTGGCGAGCGGCTGCGCGGTTCCGTTGTCGGTGGACGAGTTGTGTGATGAGAGTTGCTAGGTCGATTTCTGGCAATGAGGAGAACGCCTGATTGTGAGCAAATATGGCGCTCTGAAGGGCAGGGTCGCACGTCTGGTAGAGCTCGATGGTAGCCTCGTGAGGTGGTAGAAGGACGAGCCGCTTGTAGACCTCCCAATCAGCCCAGAATTTACGTAGGGCGTGTCCCGGCATATGTAAATCGGCCTGGGGCCGCGTAGGGGCAGCCCGGCGGGGCGGGGCTGGGCGTGGCTGGGCTGGGTAGGAAGGGACTTGAGGTGTGGTGGTATGATGACGCCATGCGCAGAAGGGGCTGCGCCGTGAGGGTTGGTGCCAGCCGTACGATAGCCAGGGGGGGCATAATGGCCGCCGTAATGCCGACCGTCGCAACCGACACCAGTGTGGGCCTGGCCGTCAGTTGGGGAGGGTGTGGGATATTCGCTCTTGAGAGGGTGGTTAAGGGGATTAGTCATGTTCATAGGTAATAAAGACATGTGGGGAATAACTGGCATATGGTGGGGCACTGAGACATGGGTAACTGGCATATGGTGGGGCACTGAGACATGGGTAGCTGCCATATGGGGAGGCACTGAGACATGGGTAGCGGGAAAATGGTGGGGCACTGAGACATGGGTAACTGGCATATGGTGGGGCACTGAGACATGGGGAGATGTATGAGGTGTGGGTGTCTGTGTAGAGGGATGAATAAGTGTATCACTGGTGGGGTGTGAGGCCAAGGATGGGGCAGCCTGGTGGGTAACATTACTGGCCTGGGGCTGATGTTGTAGAGGCTGGTGGGGCTGGAGATCCTGGCGGGGCGGTGGGGAAGCTGTCGCGGGGCGATGTTGTAGATCCTGGCGGGGCGGTGGTGGAGCTGTCGCGGGGCGATGTTGTAGTTGTAGATTCTGCTGGTCCTGGTGATGCTGTAGAAAGGTGGCGATACTCGATTGGAGGGCGTCGATCCTTTCATTCAAGTAGATGCTGGATGGGTATGGAGACAGGGCATCGGGCAATGAAGGCTCGACCGGTTGGGAGGTAGATGTAGCCGGGTAGGGACCGCATGGCGGCAAGCCGGCTTCCACAGCAGCTGCAGCCTCAGCTAGGTAGTGCAGGTTCTCCATGTAGGTTCAGATACTGATATACACTGCGCCATATAATAAAGATGAATGGAGATATAACACCAGTACTCTTCAATCCTTTATTGGCTAGGGTTGAGTACAGGAGCGCCGAGACGCTAGTTGGTTATGTGAGAGTCTGGTGTGAACTGAAGGACTTGCTGCCTCCACAGGCCTGGGTGCCAGAGGCGCCCGCAAGTCTAAAGTGTCTGTGGTGGCATATGGTGTTGGACAATAGTGGTGTATACATTATTATTATAGCAAGTACTTCATAATGGTTAGAATTGTTTGAGAAGTTGAAAGACCGAGGGTCAGGTTCTTGGGATAGGTGGAAGATAAGGCCTATGGTGGGGAACCATAAGGGTGAAACTGCTTGCCCTATAAACGGTTACTTCACTCACCTTGTGGTTACTGCTGGAGGTTTATGGTGCCTGGGCAGGGCTGGGCTAGTGCCTGAACGGCTCCTTGTCCCCTCACTGATGCTGGTAATAACACTCTCAAGATTAAACTAAATATGCTTTGTGGGCGATGTTTAAACAAGAAACCACGTTCTGTTTACTATGTGCCGAAACACCGTATCATCGCCGATCTTCTGATACGTATATCGGTCACTTAGCCCCATGATACCCCTCCAAAATCCCCTCTTTTAAGGAGCTCAACCAACCCGTGTGCTCTCACTGTGCTCTCACTCACTCACAATTCTTTCACTTGACTCGAGTCTCGGCGCCGAAGTCTCGTTCCCCATTGTCCACCATATTGGGGTAACGTTCTCCCTTGCCTGTGACTCATGTCCAGTGTGAGCATGCTGTACAGAACGCCTATCATGCCCCACTCTCGCTAGGATCGTCAGGGCAGGAACTTTGGCTGTAGTCTATGTAGAGTTTCCTAACTTAAGTCATGTGAGCCGTTGTACTATAAGTAATATGAATATGTATTTTGTTTTCATCTGAGTCAACGAGTTCTATTTTATATCATTAGTTATAAGTATTGTGTGTAAAACTTATTTGTAATGATGGGAGAAGCGGCAGCCACAGTTGGGGGTCAGTGGGTGCGCCATGCGGGAGGTGGGCCTAACTCACTAGCACTCCCCCCCCCCTCCCCCCTCCCCTCAGTGCTAGGAAAGCCTTTGTCTATCCCAGAGGAGAGAGAGAAATTACGTAATGATTGTCAGTGGGCGGTCCTTAGTAGTTCACGTTGGGCTCACTAGAGGGCCGAGTATAAAAAGGGAAGTCTAGCCATTTTTTGATCAGAACTCATTAGGCAGAGCGACTTCTCATTTCCCTTGCTAACTATATATATTCTTCTGACTGATGTGAACTTTCTCTACTACCTTACATTCTTATCTCCTCTTTTCCCTACCCTTTTTAACTTCCATGGTCCCGTTGGTGCAGAGCTAGTCAGCCAACGTATTATCGCTTGAGTTCTCATGAGATACATGCCTATTAGATAGCCTATTTTGGAAGGGTTAACTTAGAATAGGATTGATTTATGTTTGTTGCACTTGTCTATGCATTTCCCTGTGTGTTATTATTATTATTCCTGGTTTCTGCTAGTCTAGGTAATGCTAGACTGGGGTAAGGCTTTTCTGTGTTACGAGTTGTTGTTTGATGCAGTGGTTAAGCGATAAACCTGCATACTCGTTTCGGTTCAGTGAAGCCTAGGTTGTCTTCGCGGCTGACTGTGTTGAGTTAATAATTTACAGTGCGTGAGGGCAAGAGCCTAACCACCCTGTATTTTATTAACAGCTTGTTTTTACTTTGTCAAGGAGCCGGGAGAAACCAGATACAAGGGATCTGGATTTCTCAAAGTGCACTTGTTAGTGTTAACGTAATACTTTAAACAGTTGTGAGGACTTCGCTAGGCTACGAGCCGTTTTTGCTCAGTCACTGCTACCTTTTGCCCACAGTACCCCAGCTAGACTTTACTCGATTAGTAGATACAGAATAGTATTGAAGCTTTCCTTATGTATGATATTGTTTATGCACTATTGATTTCATGTGTTGCAAGCTTGGCTACTTTAGTGATTAGTGGCCCACGAGCACAATCCGAGTAGGCTATTGCCGTTGCATTTGCGGAGTACTTCTTTTTAATGTTTGCCATTTACTATTGCATATTCTTTTAATTATTCTTATGCCAATTTAAACCTGTAATAGTATTTAATTGCCAGTGTTTTTCTTATTGAATTACTGTTCAAAATCCGATACGTACTTCTTACGAGCATCCGAGAAGCATCTAACTTTTTCAGAAGATTCCTTGCTCGATGCTTAAGGACTATTAATTAACGTAACGTAATAGTGCCGATCCGAAGTAGAGGGTGGAGGACTTCTTAAGTTCTTAGTCAAGGGTGGATTACTTCGGCTTCGGCCAACACTATTCTTTGGTGTTGTTGTTTCTTACTTCTTTGTTTGATTGTTGACCAGACTAGAGAATTCCTGTCTCTTTATTAGTCTGTTGTTGAACACTAGTACCGAGTTCTTGTATACCCCGTTATAGCAGATTGAACTCTGGAGGGTATTGGTGTTTTTTTGTTCGGCTGGCAGTACTCAGGGGTTGGGATCGTGTGTTTCCGTTGTGGCAGCGAGCCGTATTAGAGTCCTGATTGAGAGCCCTTGTGTACCCGAGTGCCAGGTCGTAACAAATGGCGACCTTGCTTAGGATTTTGTGAACAGTATAAATTTTTGCAGAGTTGTACAACATTTGTTTGTTTGTATTTTAGCGTGCATATTGAAGAATATTTGTTTTTGTATGGCAATTAGTAAAGCATTTAAGAGACTCCAGTTAATTTAGTAATTAGTGCTTGCATAGGAAGTTAAACACTTTTGTCTCGAGAATTTTTTTGTGGACTTCAGTATGTCGTGCATTAGCACTGACGATGAGCGAGAGATGCCATTTGAAGGTGTGCCGTTAGTAACCAGTGAGGAGGATGCTAGAGTTTTTGTGAGTAAGCGGTACCACGTGACGGAGGAGAGGCTGACTGGGGTGGATGTTTGTGGCTTGCACCTGATAGCCAAGGTTTTGGGAATTTCCAATGTAGTAGGGATGTCCAAGGGGAGCTGATTTCCTGGGTGTTGCGTGGGCGACATGGGGTTTCGGAGGAGAGGGCGTTTGGGGGGGTTCCTCCCCAGATCCCCTCTCACTCGACTCCCACAGTGCCGTCCACTCAGTTACCGGAGGTTAGCACTCTCCCACAGAGGGATGAGAATTGGCAGATTGGAGTGCCCTCGGGTGGTGCACATGGTGGTTCCCCAGTTTTTGCCCCCCCTCCTTCAGTAGTGGCAGCTCCCTCTTCCTGTCTGTCTCCAGATATGGTATTTAGACTTGAGCTTGCTAAGATTGAGGCTAGGAAGCAGGAGGATGAGACCAGGAGGCATGAAAATGAGACCAGGAGGCAGGAGGATGAGACGAGGAGGCATGAGATTGAGGTTAGGAGGCATGAGGCTGAGCTTAAGTACGACTCGGAGAAATATTGTGCTAAATTAGATTTAGATAAGTCTCGTGCAGAGTCGACAGGGACTTGGATGGGCCGTGAGGGCCAAGTAAGAGAACAGTCCTTGGCCCAATTAGTCAAATTGGTGCCGGTATTTAGTGAAACTGAAGTCACAGAATTTTTTAATCGTTTTGAGAAGTAATGCAGGGAGCATAATTGGCCTGAAGAGAAGTGGGCAGCTCTAGTCTCCTCAAGACTTACGGGTAAGGGTCTGAAGGCTTATGATGCACTGCCTTTAGAGTCTTGCATTGACTACCCAGAATTGAAGAGAGCTGTCCTACGGGCATACGAGTTGCAACCGGAAACATATCGATTGAAGTTTCGGGGTGTTACAAAGACTAGGGAGGTGACCTTTCTTGAACATGCCCGGGACTTAAAAGATGCACTTAAAAACTGGACACGTTCTGAGAAAGCTGAGACGGCCGAACAGTTGACTGAGCTGTTTCTGCTCGAGCAGTTTTATAAGTGTACTGGTGCAGAAATGACTTTAACTATTAAAGAAAAGAACCCAAAAACTCTACAGGAGGCAGCTGAGATGGCTGACCTCCGGCTATCACTAATTCGTGGGTGCGGGTCTGCCCAGCGTAGTGAGGCAGGTAACAAGGGGCGTGACGCCCCACCCCCCGAGTTAGTGATATACCTTATGCAAACAAGTACAAGAGCCATGATACCAAGACTGACCACAAGACTAGCACCGTCCCATTTAAGAAGGGGCCGGGCCCTTCCCAGTACCAAGGGAAGCCCAAAGGGGAGGTGGAGTGTTATCATTGTCATAAAAAGGGGCACTTTGCAAGAGTCTGTCCTAGCAAACCACCTACAGCAGCTGTGTCTTTGGCCTGCAACATTGGTGTGTCTCCGAAGTCATCTGAGTTTGCCTGGGGCAGTTCGTCAGAGGCTGAGGCACAGCCAATGCAGAAGCACCTGGGAGGCTCGAACCCTGCTCAGGATGTTTTTTGCGACCATAGAGGGCGGGGTTGCGTGATGTGGGCGGGGCGCAAGCATGGAGTAGAGGTCTTGCGTGATACAGGTGCTTCCCAGACTCTGATGAAAAACTTGACTGGCTACCCTATAAACGCGGCTCGGGTGGTAGTGGTGCAGGGTATTAATGCAACTCGGTCATACCCGCTGGTGCGGTTGGAGTTGGAGGTGGATGGTGTGGCACGTGAATTGGATGTCGGGATTGTGGAGAAACTGCCAGTGGAGGGCGTCGACCTTCTTCTCGGCAACGACTTTGCAATGCCCGCTTCCGAGGTTCTACCCTTAGTCGTTGCCGAGAGGCCGGCCGACGTGAGTAGGGAAGAGCAAGAGTGGGTCGAGCGGTGCCAGACACAACCCATGGCGTGTGTTGTCACCCGAGCTCGGGCAGCTAAAGTGTCACAGCCTAGTCCTCCGCCTTCAGACCAGCGGAGGAACGATCAACAGGAGGAGGCTAAAGCTGGAGTTGGTTTTAAGAGTTTTGACTCGGCGGCTCTCCTGGGTGATTCAGTATTAGCACCATTACTTAATTCTGGAGTAGCCCCTGGGCCTGTCATCGAGAGTGACGAGGCTGGGCATGACGAGTCTCCACGACAGCAACGTTATGTACATCGAGAGAGACAGAGGGAGCAGCCCAGTATCGGGGAAGGTCATGCATTGCTCCGGGAGCAGTTAGATCGCTTGGCACCCTCAGATATAAGTCGGTTGCAACTAGAGGACCCTGAGCTCCAAACGTGTGCTAATGGAGCTGTAGAGCTCGACGAGGACGGCGATGCACAGCCAGGAGATTTTTTTTATTTAGAAGGCATCCTTTATAGGCGTTTTCAAGACCCTAAACGTAGTTGGCAAAAGGGGTCCGGAGTAGTGGACCAGTTGGTGGTGCCACGGGAGTGCAGGGATAGCCTACTGAGGTTGGCGCATGACACACCACTGGCAGGACATCTAGGGGTGAGAAAAACGGTGGCGGCTTTGGGGAAATTGTTTTGGTGGCCGGGGATGAAGTCTCATGTGCAGTCATGGATAAACTCCTGTGATATTTGTCAACGTGTCGGGAAACCGAACCAAGTTATTCCTAAGGCTCCGTTACACCCTATTCCTGTGATTGGGCCACCCTTTAGTAAAATTATTGTTGACATGGTTGGTCCACTCCCTCCCACTAAGGCGGGAAATAAATTTTTGTTAACCATAATGGATGTTGCCACTAGATACCCCGATGCATACCCTATGAAAAATAGAATGGCTAAGACGGTAGTCAGTAACTTTTTTGTGGTACTTCTCAAGGTACGGGTACCCGGAGGAGATTCAGTCTGATCAGGGATCTAATTTCACCTCCAACATGTTCAAGCAAACAATGCAACAGCATGGGATACGAGCAGTAGTATCGTCAGCGTATCACCCTGAGAGTCAAGGGGTGCTTGAGCGGTGGCATGCTACACTTAAAAGCATGCTCAGGTGTTATTGTGCTGACAACGGTATGGATTGGGATCTTGGATTGCCTTATGTGCTGTTTGCTGCTCGGGAGGTACCTGGTGAGAGCCTGGGATTTAGTCCAAACGAGCTGATTTTTGGACACCGTGTCAGGGGCCCCCTTAACATGCTGAAAGAAATTTGGGAGGGGACTGTGCAGCCTTGTCCATTATTAAAGTATGTGCTTGAAAGCCGTGAGCGCATGCTTAAGAGTCTGGAGATGGCAGGTAGAAATTTGACAGAATCACAAGCTTTGATGAAGGACAGGTATGATCGCAAAGTGAGGCTCCGGAAGTTCACTGTAGGACAAGAGGTATTAATTTTGTTGCCTTTGGTTGGTAACCCCCTCTCTGCGAAGTACACTGGACCTTATAAAATTGTAGAAAAAATTTCAGACTTAGATTACCTTGTTGCCACTCCAGACAGGAGGAAAAAGAACCAGTTATGTCACGTGAACCTTATTAAAGAGTATGTGAGGCGCCCCTCTGAGCCTCTCACTGTCCCTGTGTTGGCTTGTTGCGGCCGTGGTGGAGAAGGAGAGGGGGACAGTCAAGCTTCAGAGGAGGATAGCTGGGATCAACATGTTTCAGCGGATCAGTGGGCGGGGAACTCGAGCCTAAGGGCTGACGAGGCTATAGCTCATTTGCCTGAGCCGCAGTTTGATGCTATCCGTCAGTTGTTCGGTTCATACCCCACTGTATTTGCTGAACACCCAGGCCTCACTACTCAGGCTATGCATGATGTTGACGTGGGGGACCATCTACCCTTTAAGTCAATCCCGTACCGTGTGCCCCCCATAAAACTACCAGCTCTGAGGGATGAGTTGGAGTATATGCTCGGTAGAGGGTTGATAGAGAAAGGCACAGTTAAGTGGACTTCCCCTGTAACACTGCAGCCTAAGCCAGATGGCAAGGTACGCTTTTGTATTGATTTCCGTAGGTTAAACGGTTTGACTCCAACTAACCCATATCCTCTTCCTCGGGTTGATGATAGTGTTGACAAAATTGGTAATGCTCGTTTTTTGTCTAAAGTAGATTTAGTAAAAGGTTACTGGCAAGTACCTTTGTCCGAGCGTGCTAAAGAGGTATGTGGTTTTGTTGTGGACGGGAGTACCTACCGGTGCAATGTTATGCCTTACGGGCTTAAGAATGCACCAGCAACGTTTCAGAACCTGATGAATGAAATTGTAAAGGACATTCCAAATTGCACCGTATATTTGGACGATGTAATCATTTATGATGACGACTTTGAGAGCCATTGTGAGCACCTTGAGACCTTGTTCCGGAAACTTAGTGAAGCAGGTCTGGTAGTAAATTTGGCAAAGTGTGACTTCGTAAAAGCCACTGTGCAGTACCTTGGGTTTGTAGTGGGAAGGGGACAGGTGTGCCCTCCTCAGAACAAGGTACAGGCTATCAATAAATTTCCGCACCCAACAACCAAGAAGCAGATTATGAGATTCTTGGGTATGATAGGCTACTACAGACGCTTCATAAAAGGTTACTCAACGGTGTTGGCACCTCTCACAGATTTGTTATCTAAAGACAAAAAGTTTTTGTGGGCACCTGAGTGTGAAAAGGCTTTCACTTTGGTGAAACATTTGCTATGTACTCACCCGATACTCAGGGCCCCAGACTTTAACAGGCCTTTTCAGCTGGCAACAGATGCTAGTGGTGTAGGGGCTGGTGCCGTCTTGCTACAGACAGACAATGAAGGTGTGGAACACCCAGTAAGTTTCTTTTCTAAGAAGTTCAATGCTGCACAAAAGAACTATTCTACAATAGAAAAGGAATTACTGGCGATTGTGCTGTCGCTCAGGCACTTCGAGGTGTATGTTCCAGCCTATGGCCCAGTCGTGGTTATCTACACTGATCATCACCCTTTGAGATTCCTGAATCAATTTCACAATCACAATATGAGACTGACCAGGTGGTCTTTGATGTTGCAGGAGTATAACCTGGACATCCGTCATATTGCTGGATGTGACAATGTGATCGCGGATTGTTTATCAAGGGTGGATGATCAGTCGTAGGCTATCACAGGTGTGTGGGTTTGAGTGGAGGAAAATAGGCTGCCCTTATAGTGCAGCCGGGAAAAACATATTAAAATATAAAAATCATATAAAAAACTCTTTCTTTTGATATAGGTAATCGTATAAGTTTGTCATAGCCTATAGAGTTTGAGTAGTCCACAAACTATCAAACGGCTGAGCTGCTGTAAGCTCGCTCTGGGAGCATGATATTGTGTCTTTTTGCTATTGTTGGGAGGAGTTATAAAATGTGAATTTTTGGTTAATAATAAGATGCGTTTTGGTGATAAACTCAGCTTTGTTTTAGTGCCATGCGGTCGCTGGGTCGCTGGGTGTGAGGGGCTTGATGGGGTTCTGTGTTTGTCAGATTTTAGCTCAGGGTTGAGCAAGTAAAATCTTGGGGGAGGTGTGACGCATGTCCAGTGTGAGCATGCTGTACAGAACGCCTAGTCATGCCCCACTCTCGCTAGGATCGTCAGGGCAGGAACTTTGGCTGTAGTCTATGTAGAGTTTCCTAACTTAGTTCATGTGAGCCGTTGTACTATAAGTAATATGAATATGTATTTTGTTTTCATCTGAGTCAACGAGTTCTATTTTATATCATTAGTTATAAGTATTGTGTGTAAAACTTATTTGTAATGATGGGAGAAGCGGCAGCCACAGTTGGGGGTCAGTGGGTGCGCCATGCGGGAGGTGGGCCTAACTCACTAGCACTCCCCCCCCCCTCCCCCCTCCCCTCAGTGCTAGGAAAGCCTTTGTCTATCCCAGAGGAGAGAGAGAAATTACGTAATGATTGTCAGTGGGCGGTCCTTAGTAGTTCACGTTGGGCTCACTAGAGGGCCGAGTATAAAAAGGGAAGTCTAGCCATTTTTTGATCAGAACTCATTAGGCAGAGCGACTTCTCATTTCCCTTGCTAACTATATATATTCTTCTGACTGATGTGAACTTTCTCTACTACCTTACATTCTTATCTCCTCTTTTCCCTACCCTTTTTAACTTCCATGGTCCCGTTGGTGCAGAGCTAGTCAGCCAACGTATTATCGCTTGAGTTCTCATGAGATACATGCCTATTAGATAGCCTATTTTGGAAGGGTTAACTTAGAATAGGATTGATTTATGTTTGTTGCACTTGTCTATGCATTTCCCTGTGTGTTATTATTATTATTCCTGGTTTCTGCTAGTCTAGGTAATGCTAGACTGGGGTAAGGCTTTTCTGTGTTACGAGTTGTTGTTTGATGCAGTGGTTAAGCGATAAACCTGCATACTCGTTTCGGTTCAGTGAAGCCTAGGTTGTCTTCGCGGCTGACTGTGTTGAGTTAATAATTTACAGTGCGTGAGGGCAAGAGCCTAACCACCCTGTATTTTATTAACAGCTTGTTTTTACTTTGTCAAGGAGCCGGGAGAAAACCAGATACAAGGGATCTGGATTTCTCAAAGTGCACTTGTTAGTGTTAACGTAATACTTTAAACAGTTGTGAGGACTTCGCTAGGCTACGAGCCGTTTTTGCTCAGTCACTGCTACCTTTTGCCCACAGTACCCCAGCTAGACTTTACTCGATTAGTAGATACAGAATAGTATTGAAGCTTTCCTTATGTATGATATTGTTTATGCACTATTGATTTCATGTGTTGCAAGCTTGGCTACTTTAGTGATTAGTGGCCCACGAGCACAATCCGAGTAGGCTATTGCCGTTGCATTTGCGGAGTACTTCTTTTTAATGTTTGCCATTTACTATTGCATATTCTTTTAATTATTCTTATGCCAATTTAAACCTGTAATAGTATTTAATTGCCAGTGTTTTTCTTATTGAATTACTGTTCAAAATCCGATACGTACTTCTTACGAGCATCCGAGAAGCATCTAACTTTTTTCAGAAGATTCCTTGCTCGATGCTTAAGGACTATTAATTAACGTAACGTAATAGTGCCGATCCGAAGTAGAGGGTGGAGGACTTCTTAAGTTCTTAGTCAAGGGTGGATTACTTCGGCTTCGGCCAACACTATTCTTTGGTGTTGTTGTTTCTTACTTCTTTGTTTGATTGTTGACCAGACTAGAGAATTCCTGTCTCTTTATTAGTCTGTTGTTGAACACTAGTACCGAGTTCTTGTATACCCCGTTATAGCAGATTGAACTCTGGAGGGTATTGGTGTTTTTTGTTCGGCTGGCAGTACTCAGGGGTTGGGATCGTGTGTTTCCGTTGTGGCAGCGAGCCGTATTAGAGTCCTGATTGAGAGCCCTTGTGTACCCGAGTGCCAGGTCGTAACATGCCTCATTGCCTCGTGGAATATTAACCCTTATAACCTTACCCTATATATACATTTATTATGTGAGACCTTTGGATATAAATTAGCTTGTTTCAGATTGAATTCAATTTAGATATGGAGTAGTTTTAATTTAGATTGATTTTATTTGATTCATTATAGCTTAGTAATATTTAACTTCCATTGATAGTTTACCACATTGGTGCCCAGACCCGGGAATTAGCTACCAGTAAGGGATTTTTAAGGCAATGAGCAAGGGGACATATAACAGGATGCAGGAACAATTCTATGATAATCTGGTAGGACTAGCCAAGCGGTGGTTAGAGCCGGAATGCAGGGTCGCATTGTTGCACCTGCCTACTGTAAGTCCTGCATCCCACCCATCATCTTCCCCCAATAATTTTCTTCTACATTTCAGACTTCCTGAGACATATGACCTGACCTAACATTTGTTCTTGTTCAATATGACCCTTTAGTAGGTATTGCTATTTTGTGTACTATTTTTTCTCCATAACATAGAAGTCCGCCGGTCGGCGTCTCTTAACTAGACTACTATTTTGCCGTTGTTTTTGTAACATTTAGATACATAGCCTATAGGCTTATATGCAAAATGAGTAAACAGGAAGAGACACCATCGGGTGGGGTGCTGATCAAGGCCCCTAAAAATCAAAGGGCGGGACTTCGGGGAGTATTAAATAGGCTAATTGTGGACGTCAACACTTTCATCACTACTGCTAACCTCGAGGAATTGGAAGCTAGATTAGACAACGTCCAGGCTACCCACTGTCGTATTATGGCTCTGACTGAGGTGATTGTGGCAGGCATGACAGAGGAGGAAGAGATAGTTACAGAGTGTTATAATCGCGCCCTCTATGATGAACCTGTCTTTAGAGCGAAGCATATATTACAGCGTGCTGTCGCAAGTAAGAAGGGAGGCGAGAATGAGGCCCATAGAAGGGCTGACCCAAAACACACTGTACACCTCCCAAAGCTCAATCTTCCTACATTTGGGGGCAAGTTGACTGAGTGGTTAGCTTTTTGGGACGTATTTCGGTCTACAGTTCATGAATCCTCTTTGGATAATGTCCGCAAGTTTCACTATCTGAAGAGACAAATGGAAGGAGAGGCCTTACATTTGATAGAGGGTTTTGCGGTAGTGGGTGATAGTTATCTTGAGGCAGTACAATTATTAAAGTCCACATACGGGGATCAAGAGCAGTTGAAGATGGCCCATGTCGTTGCCTTGTTAAAGCTCGCAGAACCACAGTATAAGGTTGAGGAGTAAGCAAATTTTAGGGCAAATATGGAGTGCCATACTCGATCGCTAGACACCCTAGGGCTCACCACACAGGAAATGATAGTCATTATCTTACGTCAGAAGCTTCCTATGGCAATACTTGACAAGGTAAGATCATTTGATCTGGGGGAGTTCAAAACTCAGTTCAGTAAGGAAATTAGCAATCTACAGTTGAACAAAGGGAGAATGTATGTGTCGGGAGGGAGTGAGAATGTGGAGATGAGGGGAACTGTAAGCATGACAGTGGGGACTAAAGAAAAGAAAGAGGGTACGTATAAGAAACCTGCTCAGATTCTATGTAAGCTATGTAACAACAAACATAAATGGAGTTTCTGTGTAAAATACCCAACAAATGAGACAAAACTAGCACAGGCGAAAAGATTGAAGCTATGTGTAGGTTGTCTAAGTAAGGAACATGGTAAGCAGGGACAATGTACTGCTACATACTTAAGGCCCTGTTGCCACTGCAAAGGACATCACTTTGATAAGTTGTGTCCTACAGCAGATAAAGTCAAAGACGTTAAAACAGAGGGTACTACAACTTTGACACTAGGTAGCAAGCAAGACACCACTATATTGCCCACAATACAGATTCCCATGGAAGGTAAAGACAGTGACAAAGTTTGTCGGGTACTTCTAGATCAAGGTCTCAACGTTCCTTTATAAAGAGGTCCGTCTTAGTGGGACTGAAGCACCGAATCGTAGGGGCTGAGACTCTTCGATTGCAGGGCTTCACAGGGGTTACTGACAAACAAGACTACAAGATAGCGGAGATTTCATATTTCTACGTAAAAATCGGTACTTTATGACATGTATCGTAGTAGACACCCTACCAGAATATGTATCTGTAGGAGTGAAGAAGGTGGAACACGCATTACGTAGCAAAGGGGTTAACTTGTCAGATCCCATGGGAAATCAGAGTGAGGAGCATGTTCTACTTGGTGTGGATCATTATTATGATGTAGTATACCCTGGATTTAAAAAGATGTGTGGTGTAATTTTAATCCCCACTAAATTTGGATATTGCATGAGCAGAAAGGTGCATACTACACAGTCAAAGGTCCTGGTCGACACGGTCTCGATATATAGAGTCAATGTAACCGCGGCAGAGGAGTTGGGAAGGGAGGATTCCTAACCTAGTGACCCTAAGGTGGCTGCCGAGTTCGACCTGGAACGACTGTGGAGATTGGATCACATAGGCATAAATCCTATGGAGACTGATTATGACTCGGAAGTTGCGCTGCAAAGGTTTGACGAGTCTGTGAGCTACTGTGCCTCAGACAAGCAATATAAAGTTAGTTTACCCTGGAAGAACAGTGAGATAAGCCTGCCTACCAACTATGGTTTGGCATTAGCTCGCTTGCGCACATTACAGCATAAATTTTCTAACGAACCGAGCACGCGCCAGGCGTATGACGATGTATTTCGGAGTTATGAAGATAGGGGCTTTATTGAGAGAGTCGATGTCAAGGAACCGATTAAGAAGGGTAGGGTTCACTATCTGGCCCATCATGGGGTAAGAAAAGACAGCGTCACCACACCAATACGGGAGGTGTATGACTGCTCTGCCCACCAAGGTCAGCTATCCAGTCTAAATGACTGCCTGCTGACAAGTCCGTCCATGGTGTCGGACCTGTCCCAACATCTATTGTGGTTTAGGCTGGGGAAGTATGCATATACCAGTGACATCGAGAAAGCATTCTTGATGGTCAAGCTAAAGGAGGAAGATAGAGATGTTACCCGCTTTCTTTGGTTCAGCGACATTAGCGACTCTGAAAGTCCGGTCATCATATACCGTTTTCGGGTTGTACTCTTTGGGGCCACGTGTTCACAGTTTTTGTTAAATGCCACAATCAAAAAACATCTAGCTGACACTCATGAGGACACAAGTACAAGACACAAGACATCTCGCGGATTATATATAGACAATTTGCAGGGTTCTAGCGATAGTCAGGATGATTTGTTATATACATACTGGCAAGCACGCAGATTGTTTGCGGATGAACATCTATTTCTCCGCGAGTGGGTTACTAATAGTGAAGATCTTCAGAGTTTGATACAGGTGGACGGTACGGCATCTCATAACCAGGAAAAGTCCAGAAATTTGGGGATGATCTGGCAACCTAAACATGACATACTAACTTTTCAAACAAGGTCATTTGCTCAGCAGACAGGAGCGCACACAAAAAGAAGTCTGTTGAGCAAAGTTGCGCAATTTTTTTATCCTTTGGGTCTAGCATTACCCGTTACCATAAGAGCTAGGATTCTAATGCAGGAAGTTTGGAGACGTAAAATAGGATGGGATGACAGTTTGCCCGAGGACCTGAATGACCAAGGGACATTGTTGTTGAATGAGTATGCCACCCTATGTACTAAACCTATACCTCGTAAAGTGGTGGCGTTCGGTGACGTTATGTTACACACGTTTTGCGATGCTAGCGCCACGGCATACGGGGTAGCCATATATGTCGTTACTTCATTTGGGGCACATTTAGTTACAGCCCGGGCCAAGGTAGCCCCGATTAGGTAACTATCCCTAAAATGGAATTGACTGCCATGCTGCTCTTAGCACGTCTGGTGCAACATGTACGTGCAGCATACGAGAGCGAATTAAATATTGAAATAGTTCACGTTTGGTGCGATAGTCAGGTCGCACTCAACTGTATACATAGCAAGAAGTCTCTGCCAGTTTATGTGCGGAATAGGGTAGATGAGATTAGAGCCCTTTTTCCAGACGTTGCTTATCATTATGTAAATACAAAAGAAAACCCTAGTGATCTCAATAACTAGGGGTATAACGGCTAGCCAGTTAGTGAAGTCCGAATTGTGGTGGCATGGTCCAAAGTGGCTGCTCCATGAAAGTGAATGGACGATTTGGCATGCTGTTGGTGAGGGACTTCTGCCGCTGGAAACAGTGGCAGTTACAGCCCAACCAAATGAGCCACCAGGTCCAATCATAGAGTGAGCAAGATTCGGTGACTATAATAAACTAGTCAGAGTTGTAGCTTGGGTATTGCGATATGTATCCAATATCAAGCTTATAGTAGCGGGCCAACTCTGCAACAGGGGTCACAACATTGATGCTCGTGAATTTAAAGCAGCTGAAGTAACTTTGATCAAATGGGTTCAAGTAGAAACCTTTTCCAATGAATTAGAATCCTTGCAAAGCTCGAATAAGACATTAATGCCTAATATAGTGCGTCAACTAAGGTTGCACCTAGACAATGGCCTCATCAGGTGTGAGGGTCGCCTGAAGTGGTCGGGTGTAACAGATGGCACAAACCGCCCTATACTTATGCCAACAAGACATCACGTTACTGATCTATTGATCATACATGCACATAAGGAAGTAAAACACTACGGGGTATGTCATATTATATCAAATTTACGTCTCACATGGTGAATACCCAGAGTTCGACAAGTAGCTCGACGCGTAGTAAGAAAGTGTGTAATATGCCAGAGACTAAAAGGTAAACCATATGCAACTGGACCAGCTCCACCTCTACCTGAATGCCGTGTAAAGCACGTAGAACCTTTCCAAGCTGTAGGATTAGATTACACAGGGGCATTGAAGACGAGGGAGCATGAGAAGGTTTATATATTATTGTTTACCTGTGCGACGTCTCGAGCGGTACACCTAGAACTATGTGATAATATGTCTAGCGAAGAATTTATGCTGGCGTTTAGACGGTTTTGTGCCCGTCGTTCATTCCCTCAACTCATTCTTAGCGACAATGCTCCCACTTATGTCCAAGCATCAAAATATCTAAAGGATATGAGTAGTGATCCAACTATCATCACTTTTTTGGGAGAGAAGAAGTGCGAATGGAGGTTCATTCCAGTTAAGGCACCTTGGTTTGGTGGAATGTGGGAACGGTGTGTCGGCATAGTAAAGTCAGGACTCAGAGCGGTAGTAGGACGTGCTCTATTAAGGAAGAGTGAGTTGACGACAGTCCTCACAGAGATAGAGGCAGTCGTGAACGATCGTCCGCTTACATATGTGTACACCGACCTGCACTACCATTAACGCCTGCTCACTTGCTATATGGAAAACCATTGACTGCATTTCCATCTGATTTCCAATCCATAGTAGAGTTAGAGGATCCCTCGTTGTACTCTGAGGCAGCGGTGTCTAAGAGATACCAGTATATATCAAGGATAATCGAGGATTTTAGGAAATGGTGGATTAGTGAATATCTGCTAGTATTGAGGGAAAGGAGTGTTACTCCCCCTGGTAGACCAACGGCACCTACTGTTGGTGAAGTTGTTTTAATTAAAGAAGATAGTCCTCGTTTATACTGGAAATTGGGCCGCGTGTTGGAAGTATACAAGGAGGCAGACTCTGTAGAGCGGGTGGCGCTATTGAAGACAGCCACTGGAACTACTGTTCGTCCTATCGCACGTTTGTACGCTTTGGAGCTCGATTCCGTATTGCAATCTGATGCTCCACCTGTTATTGCTGGGTCAGGGGATTCTCAAAGTAATGACTCACCTCTTACTGATGGTGATCATTCTCGGACCGGGACGCGTCCCAGACGCGCTGCTGCTGGTGCCGTCGACATGTGGCGTCAGAAGATAGCCTCTGGGCAACTTTAAGTTTAAGGTGGGGTTCAGGCATTTTTTTGTGGGGGAGTGTATCGAAAATACGATAGGCTATGACTCTTCTGTGATCCCATATGTTTCTGTGATGTCACGGTCGCTCCTGCAGCACGACGTAGGACGAGTAGATCGTATATTATAAGATTGTAAATAAGTTAAGTTATAAAAGGCCTAATATGCTATTAAGCAATATTGCCATGGTCTTATGTAGTGTATATGAATTTATCGTATATAAAAATATAATTTATCGTATAGAGCAACCTAGATGCGGTGCGATAATTTGGGGTCCTGGCGTTTGCCAAGGCAGCAAGGTGTGCCTCTGAGGAAGAGAGAGCGAGCCTTCACGAACACCGACCAGTTAACATCTAATTATCCGCCCTCAGTTCATCGCGCTTTGGTGCCTCTAATCACAATACACTGACAGCAATACAAACAGCTACACCATCACGACGCTCTCATCGACGCCATGACTGACTGACAGATAAGCATAATATTCATGTCCATTCCCATGTAATCATTTATTCTTTCTTTCACTTGACTCGAATCTCGGGACCGAAGTCTCGTTCCCCATTGTCCACCATATTGGGTAAACGTTCTCCCTTGCCTCATTGCCACGTGGAACTATTGGTGAGTTAATTTCTGGCTAATATTAACCTTTATAACCTTACCCTATATATAAATTTATTATGTGAGACCTTTGGATATAAATTAGCTTGTTTCAGATTGAATTAAATTTTGATATGGAGTAGTTTTAATTTAGATTGATTTTATTTTATTCATTATAGCTTAGTAATATTTAACTTCCATTGATAGTTTACCACACTTACATTTCGAAGAAGTGAAAAATGGTGCGCAAATCTATTTAAACTATTTTCTAAATAGTGGATAGTTAATCCATCACACCTTCTTGTTTTCATTCGTTACCGAGTTCTGTAATATTTCAAACGATTACCTAATATAGGTAACATATATAGGTTGTGTTAGTTTGCTTAGGTTAGGTCAGGGGAGTTGCAGAACTTCTAGATTATTAACTGGCGACTACAACGGTCCCTAAACAACCAAGCCATGATTCCGCTGGCGTAGGCTATAACTCTATCTATCTATCTATTGCCTGACGCCGTGATCCCCGAAGGGGTGGCCACGAACGAACTGCCCCCATGCACCTCTGTCCCCAGTCAGTCGACGCACCTCCCCCCAACCAGCACCGCCTTCGTTCATGTACTTCCTCACTCCATCCTTCCACCTCATATTCGGTCTACCTCTCCCCCTCTGTCCCTCCACCTCGCTCTCGTACACCCTCTTAGTCATTCTCTCGCTTTCCATACGTTCCATATGGCCGAACCATCTCAAGTTGTTCCTTTTCACACTTTCCAGCACATCTACCTCCACACCACACCTCCTTCTTACTTCCTCATTAGTCTGTCTATCCCTCCATGTAACTCCGCACGCATCCTTAAGTAATTCATTTCCACTGCTCTCACTCTTGGTCTGAGTCTCTCAACCAACGTCCATGCTTCGCTTCCGTAAGTCAGTGTCGGGATTACCACACTGTCATGCAAGGACTTCTTCACTTCCATACTGACCACCCTATTTCTTGTTACTGCTTTTAGCGTTCCTACAACCCTCTTCCCCTGTTGTACCCTCTCCCGCACCTCTTCATCCATAGTCCCATCTTTACTCAACACACTGCCCAGATACTTAAAAGAGTTGACGATCTCCATAGCCTGACCGTTCAGCTTCACCTCACACTCTGTGACTTCACCCCTTTCGAAGACCATAACCTTGCTCTTCCCCGTATTTACCTTCAAATTCCGTTTTTCGCACACTGTTCCAAACTCATTTACCAGACCCTGCAACTCCCATTCATTATCACTCATCAGAACTGTATCATCCGCAAACAGCAGTATAGGTAGCTTCCACTCAATTCCCTCCCTTTTCAGCGATACACCAACATCCACTGCTCTTGATAGTATTTCTTTCATAACTCCATCCATATATATACAGTAAACAACCACGGGGACATCACACACCCCTGTTTCAAACCAACATTCAGGTCAAAGAACTCGCTCTGCTCACTCTCCACACGTACTGCCGCCTTTGCACCCTCATACATGCTCTTCACTGCTTTCAGCAACTTGCACTCTACTCCGTATATTCTAAGTACTTTCCACAAACCTTCTCTATCCACTCTGTCATAGGCCTTCTCCAAGTCCATAAAGGCAACATACACCTTTGTTTCTTCTCCAGATACTTCTCCACAACACAATTCAGGGTAAAAATCTGATCTACACATCCTCTTCCCTTCCTAAAACCTCCCTGCTCATCGCCTATCCATTTCTCCGTTCTCACTCTCACTCTCTCAATCACTACCCTACTGTATACCTTCCCTACTACGCTTAGAAGACATATTCCTCGGTGGTTACCACACACTCCTCTTTCCCCTTTGCCCTTATATAGGGGGACTATTATGCCAGTCTTCCAGTCATCGGGTGCACTCCCCTTCTCCCATGCTAGTTTGCACATTTTCCATACCCATTCTATCACTATCTCACCACCATACCTCAACATTTCCCCACACACTCCATCTGTTCCTGGTGCTTTCCCCAACTTCACTCTTTTCATGGCTTCCCACACTTCTGACCTCCTGATCCCCACCTCCTCCTCCACTACTTCTCTTCTTCTCCCTCCCATACCATATCCAGCTATGTTTGCTGGCTCTTCATTCCTTTCATTTAGCAACTCACTGAAGTACTCCCTCCATCTTTCGACTCTCTCTTGCTTCTCGGCTAGCATTCTCCCATTCTTATCTTTCACACCCTTACTGTTTCCCTTGCTACCTTCCCTAACTTTCTTGACTTCTTTCCAGAAACAGTTTCTTACTCTCCCTCCATTTTACACTCAGATTCCTTCCAAATTCCTCATCTACTCTTCTCTTACTTTCCTTCACTACTCTCTTCACCACCCTCTTACTCTCCACGTACCTCGCTCGTTTCTGTCTCTCGGAATCTTCATTCCCTCTACTACCCAACCACTCTCTATATGCTTTCTTCTTTTCTTCCACAGCTATTCTTACCTCTTCTGTCCACCATGCTGTACCTTTCACTCCCCTCCCTCTTCTCCTCACTCCACACACCTCCTCACATGCTGCACAGATCTCATCCTTAAACACCTTGCTCATCTCCTCCACTTCCTCCATAACTTCCAGGTCGAACCCACCTAGTCGTCTTTCCACTGCTCTCCTGTACTCCTCCCTGATTTCCTCCTCCTGCAACCTCTCCACCCTCCTCACCATTCCACCCTCCTCTCGCCTCCCTCCCGCTCTCCTCACCCACTTCTTTTGTATCCTAACCTTAGCTACCACTACATAATGATCAGACAGACCCCCTCCAATACCCCTATACACCCTAGCATCCATCACAGATTTCTTCATTCGTTCATCCACACATACATAATCAATCAATGACTTTCGTTCCACCACTGTCTTATCCTTCATCGTCAACATCCGTTTCCACGTGTACCTGTGGATCATTCTGTGTCGGAAGAAGGTGTTGGCTATCCACAGCCTCCTCCCCACACATACGTCCACAAGTGCACTACCATTCCCATTCACCTCTGATGGTACCCCCCACCCTCCCACCACTCCCTCAACTTTCCTATCACCCACCTTACCATTCATATCCCCAATCAGAAATATTCTTTCGTTCTTGTCAAACTTCTCCAGGCACGCCTCCACATTCATCCAGAAACTCCTCTTTCTTTCTTTCAAGTATATCCTCTGTCGGGGCATACACGCATACAATCACCCACGTTTGTATTCCTACTTTCATTCTCACCCACACAATCCTTGAACCACAGACCCATACTCTCTTACACATTCCTTCCATTTGCTACTTACAAACAAACATGCACCTTCTCTCGCTGTTCCTTCACTCACTCCAGCACACACACCCATTCCACACTCCCACTCTCTCACATCTGAACCTTTCCATTTGGTCTCTGTCATTCCACATACATCCAGCCTGGCATTCACTAACACTTCCAGAACCTCTCTCTCTTTTGTGCCATCATTCATGCCACTAACATTCCACGTAGCCATTCTCAGAATGTCCGAAGGCATGTCCTTAGTCGGTCGTGGTTCGTCAACGTTGGTTCCGTCCGCATCCGAGGCTGTTCGCTCGTTTTTCCTTGCTTCGATATTTTTTCCGGGTGGGGGTCGCAAGCCCACCGACCCAACCTCTTTAGTCGCCTCTTACGACACGCAGAAGGCACGTGGGGCATATTCTATTCCCTAACCCCCAGGGGGGAATATAAGGCTATAACTACAGTCCTCTAATATCATCATTAAGTATTATGACAGTATTCATACATCATTACAGACATTAATATAATACGATAAGTCTGTATTATTATGTACCGTAAGGTCATGATATCAATGCTTACTATACTCTACAAAACAAATATATTTAAACTATTGTCTAAATAGTGGATAGTTAATCCATCACACCTTCTTGTTTTCATTTGTTATCGAGTTCTGTAATATTTCATACGATTACCTAATATAGGTAACACTTATAGGTTGTGTTAGTTTGGTTAGGTTAGGTCAGGGGAGTTGCTGAACTTCTAGATTATTAACCGGCGACTACAACGTCCCCTGAACAACCAAGCCATGATTCCGCTGGCACAAACTTTAACCCGGCGACTACAACGCCCCTCCAAGTAGTAATCGAAACTCCATTCTGCCCCCCAAACGAATTTGACATTTCAAAACACATACAAACACGTCTCCACCACTCTCGTTATGTTAGGTAAGGGGAGTTGCAGAACTTGTAGACTACAAGTAGGGTATTGTAACATTGACCATACATTGTTCACATTATTAATTACCTCACCTACCGTAATTTCATTCTCTACACACAATCACTGGGTGAATACAATGTCTTGTGGGAAATTGTACTTATAAGGTTAATACTAGGTATATTTATAATGTTTGACTGAGAAAAGTTAACTACCCGAATACTGTATAGTATACTTTCACGTGAGAAGTATTACAGGGAATGGTCCGATTCGTGGCGAGAACCTTTAACACGGTGAACATTTTGTCGGACAGGGCCAATCGGCCGGGACTGGTTTGAGTCACTGGGAGTCTAACAGGAATCACTAGGATATCGCTAGAATCACTAGGAGTTATCGATTTTCACCGCGAATAAGCCAAGGAATCGGAATTTTCAACTACTCCTAGTGATTCTAGCTCGCATTCCTGACTGTGTGAAGTACCCTTAACTCGAAAAGTACTCGAAGGATTTTTATGATTTTTGCACAGTGGCACATTAACACTTGGGCGTGCCTGGCCTACCCTCTCCCGCCTACATAGGAAGTGAGCCGCGCTCTCCACCTCCCACCTACCCTGTAAAAACTGCACAGTATAGTAAAACGCTCGCCCGCCCTACTAAGCTAGTACTCCAGCTTGGGCCAAAAAGATTCTAGCTGCAGCCAACTTAATAATGCTATCACTCCTTTTCACCCACAAATATCACCCAAACTGCATTGAAATACACTTCACCAGATAGAGGGAAGTCTATACAACACTATTTATCATGTCGCGCTCTCTCAATCACTACCCTACTGTATACCTACCCTACTACGCTTAGAAGACATATTCCTCATGGTTACCACATACTCCTCTTTCCCCTTTGTCCTTATAAATAGGGGGACTATTATGCCAGTCTTCCAGTCATCGGGTACACTCCCCTTCTTCCATGCTAGTTTGCACATTTTCCATGCCGGTTCGATCACTATCTCACCACCATATCTCAACATTTCCCCACACACTTCATCTGTTCCTGGTGCTTTCCCCAACTTCACTCGTTTCATGGCTTCCCACACTTCTGACCTCCTGATCCCCACCTCCTCCTCCACTACTTCTCTTCTTCTCCCTCCCATACCATATCCAACTATGTTTGCTGGCTCTTCATTCCTTACATTTAGCAACTCATTGAAGTACTCCCTCCATCATTCGACTCTCTCTTGCTTCTCGGTTAGCATTCTCCCGTTCGTATCTTTCACACCCTTACTGTTTCCCTTGCTACCTACCCTAACTTTCTTGACTTCTTTCCAGAACAGTTTCTTACTCTCCCTCCATTTTACACTCAGATTCCTTCCAAATTCCTCATCTACTCTACTTTTACTTTCCTTCACTATTCTCTTCACCACCCTTTTACTCTCCACGTACCTGGCTCGTTTCTGTCTCTCGAAATCTTCATTCCCTCTACTACCCAACCACTCTCTATATGCTTTCTTCTTTTCTTCCACAGCTATCTTTACTTCTTCTGTCCACCATGCTGTACCTTTCACTACCCTCCCTCTTCTCCTCACTCCACACCCCTCCTCACATGCTGCACAGATCTCATCCTTAAACACCTTGCTCATCTCTTCCACTTCCTCCATAACATCCAGGTCGAACCCACCTAGTCGTCTTTCTACGGCTCTCCTGTACTCTTCCCTGATTTCCTCCTCCTGTAACCTCTCCACCCTCCTCACCATTCCACCTTCCTATCGCCTCCCTCCAGCTCTCCTCACCCACTTCTTTTGTATCCTAACCTTAGCTACTACTACAAAATGATCCAACAGATCCCCTCCAATACCCCTATACACCCTAGCATCCATCACAGATTTCTTCATTCGTTCATCGATACATACATAATCAATCAATGACTTTCTTTCCACCACTGTCTTATCCTTCATGATCACCAGTTTCCACGTGTACCTGTGGATCATTCTGTGTCGAAAGAAGGTGTTGGCTATCCACAGCCTCCTCCCCACACATACGTCCACAAGCTTAGTGCACTACCATTCCCATTCACCTCTGATGGTACCCCCCACCCTCCCACCACTCCCTCAACTTTCCTATCACCCACCTTACCATTCATATCCCCAATCAGAAATATTCTTTCATTCTTGTCAAACTTCTCCAGGCACGCCTCCGCGTTCATCCAGAACTCCTCTTTCTTGCTTTCAAGTTGATCCTCTGTCGGGGCATACACACATACATTTCAAATTTTGCTGACGATACAAAAATTGCAAATAGCGTACTCTCAAAAGAACAAGTTGACGATATGCAACACAATCTAGATAAATTGTCATGTTGGGCCCAAATTTGGCAAATGAGTTTCAATGCGGATAAATGTAAAGTACTACATGTCGGATACCTAAATGAGAAAGCAAACTATTCGATGAATGGCACTCAGCTTAAGAATGTAAACAGAGAAACCGATCTGGGAGTAACAATATCGAGTAACCTAAAACCGAGTCAACAATGTTCAGAAGTTGTTAAGAAGGCAAACAAATAATTGGCTTTATAGGCAGGTCATTTGAGCATAAATCCAAAGAAGTTATCCTAACCCTTTACAATTCTTAGTCCGCCCTCTTCTGGAATACTGCGTTCAATCCTGGTGCCCTTATTACCAAAAAGATATAAACAAGCTAGAACGAGTTCAACGTAGAGTTACCAAAATGTACCTAGCCTAAAGAACAAACCATACGAAGAGCGTCTTAGAGAATTAAATCTATTTCCTTTAACCCAGCGCAGATTAAGAGGCGACTTAATTCAAGTGTTCAAAATCATCAAAGGCATCGACAATATGAACTGTAGTAAGTACTTCACTATCGACCAATCTAATTACACGCGGGGAAACGGTTGCAAAATTATTGGTAAATCTTTTAACTCGCACGAATCTAAGAATTTCTTCTTCAATCGAGTTGTCAACTTGTGGAATGGGCTTCCCCGAGACGTTATAGACTGCAGCACCGTTGATTATTTAAATTCCGCCTAGACAAATATCTCGCATCAAACCCGCGACTGACTGCGTTTGTAAATGAATAACTTTATCCTCCCCTCAGTTACTAACCCATATGTCCCCTACTAACTTCCTAGTCCTGCCACGTTAGTGGCAGGGCAGTAGTTCCCTTTCCAATGTTCCCTTACCCACTCTAAACCACTGTTTGGACACTTGATCCTCAGTGTTTTGGAGGACAAGCAACCTAGAAGGGTCAGTAGACCTGTTGTTGCTTGATTTCCTTTGTACTCCTTTGTACTTTGTACATACACACACACATACTTTCATTCTCACCCACACAATCCTTGAACCCACAGACCCATTCTCTCTTACACATTCCTTCCATGTGTAATACTTGCGATGTGTTATATGTTTATGTTCCTAATAATTGTACAGTAATCTAGTATTTCAAATAATTTTCCTTTCCTACACAGAACTAACAGAAGAGAGGATTGATGAATTAAAAAAGCTGGTACTTCAAAGTCTACATGACCGAATAAATGCGACGAAGCACCTCTCTCTACAGCATAGACGACAACTGAACAAGGAGATCGATCGTGTCCGCAAAACTAAGACTTTACGGAATATTAACCGTTTATACGACCACGAAATAGAAAAGAAAACAACTGAACTAGGTGAACTGAAGAAAAAGAAAGACCGAGAAAAAAATACTACACTCCTGCAGTGGCAGTGTGCAAGAAAGCTTCTAAATGCAAACAAAGGCCGAAATCGTAAATATCCCAGAGTGATCTGCAAGACAACAAAGACACCTGGCAGACCATGCCCAGTCGCCGGTTGCTACAGCGAATCAGTCAACCTACGGAAGCACATGGGCATTAGCCACTCGTACCTAACTAACGACGATAGAGAGAATGTTTTGGCTGCAGCGAGTAGGTTCTCTAGGAAAAGGTCCCTGCCACCAAGAAATGCAAAAAAAAAAAAAAACTATATGATTGTCCCTTCTGCTCAAAATCAGTTAAACGGATCGATATGCACTTAAGAAATGTTCACAAAAAAACCCAAAGACTCCATGGAATACCAGGAACTCCTCAGACACGTACGTAAGGTTTGCTTTCCATAATTCAATTATTTTCTTAATAATAGGCCAAATATTAAAGAAATAAAAGCAATTCACTTTAAAGTAAAGAAACATTGTAATGCATTTGTAAATAATTATATGCCAACTAAAACAGTACAACTTTTATTGTATATATTTTGAATAATTAATTAGACATATTTCACATGAACATTCAACTATTTTGCAGAAAAATAAAGCAACTTCACCTGCCGAAGTTGAGGATGTACCCATAGTAGCCTGGCACCATAGCTATCACCGAGAATGACCACGTCAAAATATTCTTTAAGGAGTACGAGGATTACCTAGAGGACACACAACCCGTGAAAACAGTGACAGTCAAGAGAAAACAAAACGTCTTCTAAGAGATGCACTCTTTGGGCCACGCGGAACAGAGGAGGAATTTGCGAGAAATCCCTTTGGGGGGCTTAAGATAATTCAGCTCACCCGGGAAGCTGTCATGACCGGAGGATCAATAATGGCACGCTCTGAAACCCTCTCCGTGAGCACACTTAGAATGATGACAGACTCCTGTCTGCATGCTCTCAATTTTCTCAAAGAAACAGAGAATCAACAATTCCAAGTAACAGAAACTCTCCTAGGGGGCCATCAGGCGAGCCGTCGCCAAAGCAAAAAGTAAGTATAATGTTAATAATGTTATCGAGTAATTATTTGAATGTTTCATATTTTCGTTTTATATATTTGTAAAAGTGATTCCACGAGTTGTACAACTATTTATTGTGTTATGTCATATTTCCTTCCACAGAATACTTTGGCACGGAAGAGGTAGGACAGAAAGAACACCGTAAACAGCAAAATGAGGCCGCGATTTTGGCAATGGAAGATATACATCTCCTGGAAACTAATGTTGCTGTTGAAATTCCCATAAACAATGCGGCTGCACGATGGACGTGCACCAGCAAAGCCACTTATAAAACAAGATTTTGTCAGCTTGCGAGATGCACTGATTGTGAGACTGTCCGTTCGATGCCTACGAAGAAATCAGGAGTTTACTGAATTTACAATCGGCGAATACGAGGGAAGATCTACAGAAGTCGAAGATGGCAGAAATGTAACTTGCATACAGGTAGCACGACACAAAACGGGGTCCAAAGACCCCTGCATCTTATACTTAGGCAATACAGAGGCACCTGCTCTTGAGGCGTACATGAAATATTATCGCCCAATAGTTGCCACATGTGTAAGGCCAAAATGTAAGATTTTTGTGAATCGGCCAGGCAACAACACCGATGGCCAATGTTGCTCTCAACTCTCAATAGAAAATGTAGGGAAAATCATTGCCAAGATGGGACTGAGGGCAGGTATTGTTGGGAGAGTGGGCAGCCGAAAGCTACGACATGCACAGATCACAGCTGCCCTCAAAGATGAGGATACGCTAGCCAACAGACAAGCCCTTGCAACCTTGGCCTGCCACAGCATGATAACATGCAGAAATTACTACGACTTCACAAATCGCAGGACTACTGGAAACAGAGTTGTAAACAGTCTGAAGGATCTATGTTGTGATGCAACATCAGGGTAGGTGTTAATGAGGCTTACATAAAAGTTACAATTTTATTATTTTTATTTGGCAAAATGTACAAATGCTTCATTAAAATGGGGTCCGAGAGGTGGGAGACACACGGTAATATAGTTTTGCCAGTTGGTAAACATGCCAGAGGGATATTGCATTCAAATTCCAACCTTCCTCAAAGGTCATTTGCCCGCTAAAGGATTAAATTTGTTTCAGAGGAAATATAGTGAGAATACTAACAGCCGGCATTTTTATAATCTTTCAGGAAACAGTATGGCTTGCCATTAATGGAACTGGGAGAGGATGCCAGAAAGTCACGCCCTTCAAAGCTTTCACAGGATGTAAGTGCGGCCTGTCCTCTTCCCGCTCCTTCAGGATACGTTCCACCCAGGTAAGTGCACACAATTTGAAGAAAAAAAATTAAAGTATTTCGTGTATTTAGGGAATTATCGTTTACTAATAAATCATGCTACAATTAACTTTATATTTGCCCGAAAACAACTTATGTATATTTTTTGCCCCACACTTTTCAGGCGACAGTCAACTAATGTACCCTTGGATGATGGGACTCTGTCAGTTCCAGACTGTGGATCTCTGTCCGCAGTGCTGATAGGATCCATTAGTGAGGTGATTACAATTCAGGAGGAAACTACAATTCAGGAGGACCATACACCATCTTCATCAAAACACGGATCTTCAGTTCTAGCCTGTGGATCTCGGTCCGCAGTGCTGCAAGGATCCTTTAGCGATGTGAAATCACTTCAGGAGGACAATGTGTAAGTTTATTACTTACATTTAATTGAAATATATGTAATTACAATAATATTATTAAATATTATTGCAGTGTGAATAATAGTTTGATACAGAAACTTTACATTTGTATTATTTTTATTTAGCAAAATGTATAAATAATTACTCGAATTGGGGTCTGAGAGGTGAGAGACACAAGGTAATATAATTTTGCCAGTTAATCCACATACCAGGGGGTTATTGCATTAAAAATCCTACCTTACCTCATATATCCCTGTAAGGCCATTTGCCAGATAAAGGGTTAAATTTGTTTCAGGAGAAATATAGCGAGAATACTAACAGTAGGCATTTCTATCTTCTTTCAGGAAAAAGCATGACTTGCCATTAATGGAGCTGGGGGAGAACGCTAGAATGTCACGCCCTTCAAAGCCTTCACAGGATGTAAGTGCGGCCTGTCCTCTTGCCGGTCCTTCAGAATACGTTCCTCCCAGGTAAGTACACAACATTTGAAAACAAATTCCTAGTTTTTCGTGTATTTAGGGAATTATTGTATACTAATAAATCATGCTACAATTAACTTTATATTTGCATTATAACAACTTATGTATATTTTTTTGCCCCACACTTTTCAGGCTACAGTTAAGTAATGTACCCTTGGATGATGGGACTCGGTCAGTTCCTGACTGTGGATCTCTGTCCGCAGTGCTACAAGGATCCGGTAGCGAGGTGACTACAATTCAGGAGTACCGTACGTCATCTGCATCAAAACACGGATCTTCAGTTCCAGGCTGTGGATCTCGGTCTGCAGTGCTGCACGGATCCGTTAGCGAGGTGACAACACTTCAGGAGGACAATGTGTAAGTTATATTACTTTGCTTACATTTAATTGAAATCTATATAATTGCAATACTAGTATTAAATATTATTATAGTGTGATTAATATTTGGAAATAATAATACTAATAATAATAATAATAATAATAATAATAATCTATCTATCTATCTATCTATATGCTCAGGCCCAATCCCCATTTTGGGGGTAGCCGACTCAAGACAGAGCAAGAACAGGGAAAACACAAAAACAACATAAAACAACAAATAAACACAGATAAAAAGCACAAACTCACACATCCAGGTCACCCAGGAGAAGACCCAGAGACCAGGGTCACCAAGGTCGCTCCAGCACTCCCCCGGCCCCGACCACCCGGAGAGGTTCCGATCTCGGCAGGCAGACATGCAGCGGAGCCAAAGCCACAAGCCCTCCCACCACACTTCCAGGCGCACCCTTCATATTAATCGTCTCCCCGGGCCAGGCGCCTGATGGACTATTATCTAGTCCAACTTGCGCCCGACCCCTTACTCCAAATGACCACGTGTTCACTCAACTATTCACAAGCATTCTCCATTCACTCCTGTCCACCACCACTTCCCCTGCCTGATCTATAGTCATTCCTCTATCATCCAAAGCCTTTCTTACACAGTCTCTCCATCTCAATGGGGGTCTTCCTGCCCTTCTATCTCCCCTTGTACCTGACTCACATATTCTCTTTGTAAGCCTTTCATCTCCCATTCGTTCAACATGACCATACCAACTCAGCACCCTTCTGTCCACTCTGGCTGACAAATGTTCCTGCTGCCCCACTCTCCTACGTATCTCTTCATTCCTCAATCTGTCTCTACGAGTAACTCCACACATACTCCTCAAGCAGCTCATCTCCATCACATCCAGCCCTCTTTTCTCCTTTTTCTTCAGAGCCCATGTCTCAGCCCCATACATCACTGTTGGCACAACAATTCCTTGATACAGTGCACTTTTTACTTTCACTCCGAGATTTCTCGTCTTCCACATACTTCCCATTGCTCCGAAAACCTTCCTTCCTTCACACACTCTCTGTTTTACCTCCACTTCCATACCTCCACTCCTGCTTATCGTTCCTCCTAGATATTTAAAACACTCTACTTGTTCCAATATTTCCCCATCCAGCCTCACATCTAGATTCACCCTATGCTCTCCCCTATTACACACCCTTACTTTACTTTTATTGACGTTCACCTTCAGTTTCCTCCTTCCACAAACCACACCAAACTCTTTGACTACCCGCTGCAGTTTCTCATCAGAATCCGCCACCAATGCTGTGTCATCAGCGAACAGCAACTGATTCAACTCCCAATCTCTACCATTCTTTCCTACTAAACCCAATCCTCTTCCCATAGTTCTCCTTTTCACCTCCCTCACCAATATGGCTGTTTAATATGTTTATGGATGGTGTATCCATAAACATATTAAACAGCCATGGTGACATTACACAACCCTGTCGCAAACCTACCTTTACCTCAAACCATTCACTCAACTCACCATTTCCTACTCTCACACATGCTCTGCTCCCTTCATAAAAACTCTTAACTGCTTCTAACAAATTTCCTCCTATTTCATAAATCCTTAACACCTTCCACATTGCTTCACGGTCCACACGATCATACGCTTTTTCCAAGTCCATAAATGCCCAAAATATCTCCTTATGCTTCTCTAAATACTTCTCGCATAACTGTCTTACTGCAAACATCTGATCCACGCACCCTCTTCCCCTCCTAAAACCGCACTGTTCTTCTCCTATTGCAACTTCCGTACACTTTATTATCCTCTCTATCAACACCCTGCCATACAGCTTTCCAACCACTGACAATACACTAATACCTCTATAACTTGAACACTCCTGCCGATCTCCCTTCCCCTTGTACAACGGCACAATACATGCACTCTTCCAGTCTATTGGTACCATTGACACAGCAAAGCACACATTGAAAAGTCTCACCAACCAATCTATTATCACATCTCCACCCTTCTTTATACACTCCACAGCAATACCATCCAAACCTACTGCTTTTCCCGCTCTCATTTGTTTCACTGCTTCTTTCACCTCATTTTCCTCAATCCTTTCATTCATTCCCTGCCACATGGGTGGCCTGGGTAACCTATCTCCATCCACCTCTGCTTCAATCACTGCTTCTCTTCCATCTCTTGTATTTAACAAAGATTCAAAATACTCGGCATATCTTTTCCTCACTTCAACTGGTTCCACTAGTAATTCTCCATTTTCATCTTTCACTGACTCTTCCCTCTTTTGTCCTCCTTTCCTTACTTTATTTACCTCCTTCCAGAACATCTTCTTTCGTTCTTCAAAATTATCACTCAACCTTTGACCCCACCTTTCGTTTGCATCTTTTTTCGCTTCTCTAATTTTCCGTTTTGCCTCTCTCCTTTTCTCCTTGTACCTCTCCCATACCTCAACACTACCATCCTGTAAAACCCTAATAATAATAATAATAATAATAATAATAGTAATAATAAGACTAAGACTAATAATAATAATAATGATAATAATAATAACAATAATAAATAATACTAATACTAATACTAATAATAATAATAATAATAATAATAATAATAATTACTATTATAACATAATTATACTGGGCAACTTTATATATACTGTATATATATATTTGTTTAACTCTTCAGGTATGAATCAACCTTGTCAGTTTCGGTCTGTGGATCAAGGTCTGCGGTTCTCCAGGGGTCCATTAGTGAGGCAACGACTCTTATGGATGAGCAAGGGCCTTTTTCGCCAGTTACACCAACCATCATAGCAAGTGCAGGATCACAGATGCAGATGAACCAAGCAGCCCTGGAGGGGTCGATCAGTGAAGCATCGACAAGTGCCATCGTCAAGAAGATTTCAAAATTGATAAATCATGGATCTGTCAACATTTTCAAAATGGCATCATTGCCAATTCAAACGATTCCGACTATATATGAGGATGTGAGGCATTTAATGGGTAAATTCCCCCGAAAAGGTATAGGGAGACGGGAAATTGATTGGAATGTAATGAAACTCTACCTAGAAAGAAAGAAATCGATTAATGGTAGATTCAAAACGACTGAAATACAACGACAGTACAAATCAAGTCGGGAGGAGAACAAAAATAAACAAAACGATTAAATTTGGTGTTGGGACACGGCAAACCAAACACAAATATTAGTATTTAATGGGGTAACGGGTAAATGGCCCGTTACAGGGATGTTTGAAGTAAGGTTGGCAAAATTGTCTCACCTCTCCGACCCTATGTTAATTAATTATTTGTAAATGTTTGCTAAATAAGAATAATAAATTAATAATAAAATTGTACTACTCTATCTATATTTCTTGTTTTTGTAACTTTCCACATAGATGTATTTATTTATAGGAAAAACCACAGACGATCCAGTATTTCACTCTAAACAAATATTGTTAAAATATTTCACACCACAGCTAAGTCTCTTTTTTGAATAGCGGAATATTTTTACGGTTAAATTTGGAGTCCTCTGCCGAGGGTCGTTAGGAGGCCTCTCGAATAGAAATCTATCCGATCGCCACGAAGGCTGACATCGAAAAATGTTCGTGAGTGTCCCCCCCCCCAAAAAAAAAAAATCACCTCTCTCGAAAAACAATATTGTTCAATTGTTCAAATTTTTCACAACTGGAAAACAATTATTGTTCAAATATTTCATAAGAGGTTAATCCCCCAAAATTCACCTCTCTCGAAAAAATATTGATCAGATTTTTCACAACAGGAAACAAATATTGTTCAAATTTTTCATAAGAGGTTAATTTTTCGGGGAGATACTCTCGAACATTTCTCGATGTCGCTTTCGTGGCAATCTGATATATTTCGATTCGAGGGTCCTCCAATGACCCTCGGCATTCGAGAAAATATTCAGAAACACCTCAGCAGACAACTCTCATTTGTTTTTATTAAAATAAACAAAATATAGAAGTATATTTTATCCCTTTAGAGAGCAAATGGTCTTACAGGGATATTTGAGGTAAGGTTGGAATTTGAATGCAATAACCCTTTGGCATGTGGACCAACTGGCAATATTGTATTACCATGTGCCTCCGACCATATTTGACCCTATATTAATTAATTATTTGTACATTTTGCCTAATAAGAATAATAAAATTGTACTACGCGAGTCCTTGTTTTTGTAACTTTCCACATAGATGTACTTATTTATAGGAAAATCCACAGACGATGCAGTATTCGGTGTTATGAAACGAGATAGGGTACCACATCGAGAAAAATTGGAGAGTGGTTCTCCGAAATATTTACCTCTCTGGGAAAAAATATTGTTAACACTTTTTCACATCACAGCGAAGTCTCGTTTTTGAATAGCGGAATATGTTTTGTGGGTTAATTAGAGTCCTCTGCCTAGGGTCATTGGGAGGCCTCTCGAATAGAAATCTATCCGATCGCCACAAAGGCCTATATCGAGAAATGTTCAAGAGTGTCACCCCCAACAATTTAGCTTTAGTACCAATCTGGAAAAAAACTGGGCTGTTTTAGGTATAGGGATGCTCAGTGGATCACTCTTTCCGGAGTTAAAGTCTCGGGGAACACTATCTACAATGTTCCCTAATATAAGTATTATAGACAAGCCAGTTGCAAGATGATGTTTCCTAAGGAATTATCCTATCCATAAAACAGGCAGAAATAGAGCAAGCTTTACCAAAACTTTGCAATGGGATTATAATTTGATTCTGATTTCCAATATGCATTCAAAAAATGGATAGCTCAAATATTTTAATGACAATGCCCAAATCAAGCAAAAATATCCCATCCGTACTCCTTACGGACTGACCTGAGTCAGGTAATATTCCCTAAACATCTCTAACATTGGTTCACAGCCAACTGCTGAAGCGGTGGGAGATAATGATCATTCCAATCATCCTTATTATAATATCGTCCTGATATCCCAACACCAGCTGGTATATACAGTATATGTGGGACCCTTGCTCCAGTTCAATAGCCCAAATAGCTAGCTTTTTAACACATTCTTTGAAGAAGAGACGTCTATTTTCCACAGTGTCTCTTTCTAACCCTTTTGCGAAATGTATATCATTCGATGATTCCACATGATACTGACCAACTTCATTATGTTCAATGGGGCCACCAATCCCAAACTGAGTAACGAGTGTAACTAGTTTAGGTGAACCACTGTAAGGGACCCTCACTCGGGGAATGATGTCTCCGGGAGACTTTCTATCATCGCGTACGGCTCTGGATAGATTGTGTCTCTCTCTGTACACATCAGCATAGGGGTATAGAGCTGCTAAATCATAGGTGAGCCCGAATGAATCACACCCAATAGCGTTCACTCCAAAAACAATAACCGAGGCAGGTGAATTACACAGATCATCGCACGCCAACCCCTCAAGATTGAGGAGCGGCCAATTGTCCATCTACAATATCGCTCCGCCTGGACTAGAATACACAACATATACACATCACCACTCCCTCACCCCAACCCCGTCTCTCAAACAACTTCTAACCCGTGCTCCGCTCATACAGGGCTGCCCCCACATTCAGTGAGGGAGGGAGGGACAAGACACATCGAAATATGTCGCTCTGACTGTGTAACTTTGGGTTCTTCTTCCTGACCGCTCCTGCGGAATAATTCTGGGTCTGACATTTGGTTTAGCCAGTTGACAAAAATATAGCCGGTTAGGAAATAAAAACAACTATTACATAATCTTTGTTGTATTGAAAATCATTAATTGTTTACAAATTTTTGTTCTTTTCCACCTGGAAGCCTCTCTGTAATGTCAGCGACGACGTAGTCGAATCTGGGAAGAGTTTCTGGGCTACATTGGACTCTTTATATTGAAATATCATCTTCGACGACGCTGGTCATTGTTCCTCTCAGAGCAACGAACGCAGACCTCGCAGGTAGACCAATCTTTCGGTAACTTGAGTGAGAGGAAACAATGACCAGCGTCGTCGTCATGCGACAGACATCGAGAAATCTTGGAGAAATGTGCGATGGCCTCACCGAAAATCTTTTCTCTCTCCAAAAAAATATTGTTCAAATTTTTCACACCTCGCAGGTACACCAATCCATAGAGTACATAAAATTATGACCTGAAGGCGAAAGCGTGAATTAATGGGACCAAGGATAGTCAATATAATGTCTTTGTGGGGACCCTCCCCTCCCATTGTCCTTTGTGATCGTGCTGCCATCTCTCGAACGAGCGGATCCCTATTTACAGATTTGTGGCGTCTTCTTTTGCCTCTAGGTCATATGTACTCTATGGACCAATCTCTGGGCAGAGATACTCTACGACGTACTATACGAAGCATGACCTAGGTGTAAACGACACACTATATGAATCATTGGGGGAGGTAAATTTGCCTGTGAGACGCCCTCGAACATTTCCTCAGCCGTCATCGAAAAATGATGGAGAGTCGCAATTCGAAAAATTTATCTTTCACGAAAAAACATATGTTCGTGTATTTTCACTCAAACATTTAGGAGATCTTCTGCTGTCCAACGTGAGTTGGTGGGCTTTGGGAGCGATCGGAAATACTTCGATTCGAGAGCTCCGACAACCCCAGGCAGACGACTCACCAACAATAAAATCTGCTATTCGACTTGAGTTGGCGGTGAACCTTCTTTTTGGGGGGTGGGGTCTAAATTTTTGTGTGTGAAACCTTTTGTGGACAAATTACGAACAATTTTTTTTTCTCGAGAAAGCTAAATTGTTCGAAGAGTGACTCTCCATCATTTCTCGATGACGGCTGACGCAATGTTCAAAGGCGTTTCACAGGAAAATGTACCTCCCCCAATTCTTCGTTTAGTGTGTCGGTCACCTAATCAATGCTTCGTATATTACGTCGTATACACCTACTGTAGGTCAAGCTTTGTATGTGAAAATGTTTCCACAAATACTCTTGCAAATGGCCTGTCCGTAATACTAATTGCTGCACTATGGCGGAACCCTTACTTGGGGTACCAGAGGTTAGAGACTTCTTAGGGACCGTCATCCTGCAACTGGCCTGTCCGTAATGTGAATGGAGACTTAAATTATTGGCTCTCCATGTGCGGAAAATTCTGTATATTATTTTTTTCGAGAATGGCAGGGTACCCGTCTAGTGCGTCTTCCATTAGGGCATGGTGCCGTCTATTGTTTCGTTCACCTGACAGTGTATCATCTAGTGTTTCGTTCATCTGGACAGTGTACCGTCGAGTGCTTCGTTCACCTGGACAGGGTACCGTCTAGGTGCTTCGCCCATCTGGACTGGGTACCGTCTAGTGCTTCGTTCATAAGGGTATCATCTAGTGCTTCGTTCATCTGTACAGGGTACCGGCTAGTGCTTTGAGCCAATGCGAGATATTCTTAGGTAACAGAGCTTGACCCCAGGTCAGTCAGTAATTAGCCTTCGGACAGGAGGCCCATACCTAGCAACGAGAACACACCTTCGAGGTGTTCCACTCGTCCACCGTGGTGAAATTTCCGCCGCCGGCTCTCTCTCTCTCTCTCTCTCTTGCGATTACGGCCGCCGAACAGAGTTTTGTTGTAAGTATATACTGTATATTCGCATTTGGTCGTACTATGCTTTATCTTGCACATAGAAGTGTATAGATCTTGTATTACGTCGCGCTTGAACCTGCTCATAGGAGTGTATAAAACCTGAATCCTATATTTAAAAATATGAAATATAACTTACATTTCTAAAAAGTGAAAAATGGTGCGCAAATATATTTAAACTATTGTCTAAATAGTGGATAGTTAATCCATCACACCTTCTTGTTTTCATTCGTTACCGAGTTCTGTAATATTTCAAACGATTACCTAATATAGGTAACATATATAGGTTGTGTTAGTTTGCTTAGGTTAGGTCAGGGGAGTTGCAGAACTTCTAGATTATTAACTGGCGACTACAACGGTCCCTAAACAACCAAGCCATGATTCCGCTGGCGTACAGTCCTCTAATATCATCATTAAGAATTATGACTGTATTCATACATCATTACAGACATTAATATAATACGATAAGTCTGTATTATTATGTACCGTAAGGTCATGATATCAATGCTTACTATACTTTACAAAACAAATATATTTAAACTATTGTCTAAATAGTGGATAGTTAATCCATCACACCTTTTTGTTTTCATTCGTTACCGAGTTCTGTAATATTTCATACGATTGCCTAATATAGGTAACACTTATAGGTTGTGTTAGTTTGCTTAGGTGAGGTCAGGGGAGTTGCAGAACTTCTAGATTATTAACTGGCGACTACAACGGCCCCTGAACAACCAAGCCATGATTCCGCTGGCACAAACTTTAACACGGCGACTACAACGCCCCTCCAAGTAGTAATCCAAACTCAACTCTGCCGAGAAAAGTTAACTACCCGTATACTGTATAGTATACTTTCATGTGAGAAGTATTACAGGGAATGGTCCGATTCGCGGCGAGAACCTTTAAGACGGTGAACATTTTGTCGGACAGGGCCAATCGGCCGGGACTGGTTTGGAGTCACTGGGAGTCTAACAGGAATCACTAGGATATCGCTAGAATCACTAGGAGTCATCGATTTTCACCGCGAATAAGCCCAGGAATCGGAATTTTCAGCTACTCCTAGTGATTCTAGCTCGCATTCCTGACTGTGTGAAGTACCCTTAACTCGAAAAGTACTCGAAGGATTTTTATGATTTTTGCACAGTGGTACATTATCACTTTGGCGTGCCTGGCCTACCCTCTCCCGCCTACATAGGAAGTGAGCCGCACTCTCCACCTCCCACCTACCCTGTAAAAACTGCACAGTATAGTAAAACGCTCGCCCGCCCTACTAAGCTAGTACTCCAGCTTGGGCCAAAAAGCTTCTAGCCACGGCCATCATAATAATGTTATCACTCCTTTTCACCCACAAATATCACCCCAACTGCATTGAAATACACTTCACGAGATAGAGGGAAGTCTATACAACAATATTTATCATGTCGCGCTTGAACCTGCTCATAGGAGTGTATAAAACCTGAATCCTATATTTCAAAATATGAAATATATATAACTTACATTTCTAATCTAAAAAGTGAAAAATGGTGCGTAACTCGAAACATAATCGATTGATTTTTATGATTTTTACACAGTGGTACATTAACACTTTGGCGTGCCTGGCCTACCCTCTCCCGCGTACATAGGAAGTGAGCCGTGCTCTCCACCTCCCACCTACCCTGTAAAAACCGCGCAGTATAGTAAAACGCTCGCCCACCCTACTAGGCTAGTACTCCAGCTTGGGCCAAAAAGCTTCTAGCCGCGGCGAACATAATAATGTTATCGCTCCTTTTTACCCACACATATTACCCCAACTGCATTGAAATACACTTCACAAGATAGAGGGAATCTATACAACAATATTTTTTCTATCAACCCCAAAATAGTGTATCTACTGTATAATGGTTATATCGTATACAATTAGTATTCGTAAATATTTCTGCTGCAAATTGTGGAACGTTTCTATCAACAACAAAATAGTGAATCTATAATGGTTGTCGTATACAATTAGTATTCGTAAATATTTCTGCTGCGAATTGTGGTATGTGTCACTTTTCTTCACAATATTTCCGAAACCCGCTAAATAACATATTTGTATTATCATAACATACTAAACCATAGCTATACTTTCCGCTGAACATGATGGCGATGTTAAGAATATTTTCTCATCAATATTGAATTTTATAGAAGAAATGTATAACGATAGTTTTAGCTTTTATATCAGTGATGAAACGGGAAAAAAGACCAGCTCCAAGATTAATCATACAACTGAACAATGAGATCGAACGTGTCCGCAATATTAAGACTTTACGGACTGTTGATAATTTCTATGACCAACAAATACAAACGAAAAAAGCTGAACTTGATGAACTGAAGAAAGAGAAAGGCCGAGAAAAGAATACTATACTCCTGCAGTGGCAGTGTGCAAGAAGGCTTCTAAATGAAAACAAAGGCCCAAATCGTAAATAGCCTAAAGAGATCAGCAAGACAACAAATAGACCTGGCAGACCATGCCCAGTCGCCGGTTGCTACAGGGAATCAGCCAACCTACGGAAGCACATGGCCGTTTGCCACTCGTACCTAACTAAAGACGATAGAGAGAATGTTTTGGCTGCAGCGAGTAGGTTCTCTAAGAAAAGGCCCCTGCCACCAACAAATGCAAAGAAAACAAACCTATATGATTGTCCCTTTAGAGATGCCCTCTTTGGGTCACGCGGAACAGAGGAGGAAATTGTGAGAAATACCTTTGGGGAGGGGGGCTTAAGATAATTCAACTCACCCGAGAAGCTGTCATGACCGGAGGACCCTTAATGGCACGCTCTGAAACCCTCTCCGCGAGCACACTCAGAATGATGACCGACTCCTGTACGCATGCTCTCAACTTTCTCAAAGAAATAGAGAATCGACAATTCCAAGTAACAGAAAATCTCCTAGGCCCGGTCAGGCGAGCTGTCGCCAAAGCAAAAAGTAAGTATAATACTATCTATTAATTATTTGAATGTTTCATATTTTCGTGTTTATATTTGTAAAAGTGATGATTCCACGTGTTGTACAACTAATTATTATGTTCTCTGATCGACATTATTGCATGGGGTTCTGTCATATATTCTTCCACAGAATACTTTGGCATGGAAGAGGTGGGACAGAGAGAACACCGTAAACAGCAAAATGAGGCTGAGCTGTTAGCCATGGAAGATGTGCATACCCTGGAAACTAATGACGCTATTAAAATTCCCATAAACAATGCTGCATCATTAATCCACGATGGACGTGCACCAGCAAAGCAACGTATACAGAAAGACTATGTCGAAACGGGAAAAAAGACCAGCTCCAAGATTAATTGTAAGTATCATTTAATACATTTTCTCATGAAAATATGATCTCAATGACAATATTGCTCAATAGTATTTGAACGAATGAAAACATTTTCACATTTTTAGGCACGAAGAAGAGGAAGAAGATGAAGCAGCGATGCATAGTGGTATAAATGAGACGGAACACATCCAACCACGCTGGGAAAAAAGACAAATAAATCCGAGACTCCGTTGTCTCATGGTCTCGAGGAAGAGACACGGCAGATGACGTGCTACTTGAAACAACTGGTGAGCTGGTATCTTTATTTTTTCTTAAATTTCCCCTTGTGTTATACTTGCGATGTGTTATATGTTTATGTTCCTAATAATTGTATTGTAATCAAGCATTTCAAAGAATTTTATTTCTTTCACAAAACTAACAGAAGAGAGGGTTGATGCCTTAACCCACTGAGTACCAGCTAAATATAAATAAAAGTACATCGAGGGACCGGCCAATTTGGCCATTTTTTTTGTCTTTTTCTAAAATGGAAGAGAAAGGTGAGAAATGAAGAAAACAAAATTTTACTCACCTCGGTCATTTGGGGGTCTTATGGGGGGGGGCAGCCTCATACATCAGCTGAGACGGTGCGGCCTTCAAACTTCCCGCCCGCCCAGCCATAGTTGAGCGCGGCAGCATGGCAGATGTACGATGCGGCCAGTTTTCGAGTGACGGTTATTTACACCACCCGAGCATCATGTGTGCCTTCATAGTTCATATAATACTAACATGTATCACATAATGTCATTGTAAGTGAAGTTACAGTGTGATAAGTGCATAGATATAAGTCTTGTAAAGTGAACACGAGTGGTGGCAAGACCTCGGCGCGTCTCCGTTGCCATGGAGACTGGCGGCCATCATGGTCTAGGACAATAACAGAACGCACAAACCGACACACACCCAGCTGACTGACACGCGCCACGAATACTTTCACTTTTCTTGCGTTTCTGTCTTACTCCCATCCTTTATTCAGTTTTCATGTCACTTCCTCTCTTTATTCAGTGTATTACTTTATCATAGGTTATATAGTTATAGAGTATGAGTTTCACACATTGTTTTACACACCCTTTTCTTGCGTTTCTGTCTTACTCCCCTCCTTTATTCAGTTTTCATGTCACTTCCTCTCTTTATTCAGTTTATTACTTTATCATATGTTATATAGTTATAGAGTATGAGTTTCACACATTGTTCTACGCACCCTTTTCTTGCGTTTCTGTCTTACTCCCCCCCCTTTATTCAGTTTATTAGTTTATCATATGTTTTATAGTGATAGAATATTAGTTTCACACATTGTTTTACGCACGTTAGACTTAGAAATAGTATATATTTACACTTATTGGTGTCCGTCACGTCACTGTGTTACGTATATTTGAGTGTCAATCTCACTTACATATTGTGTTCGGCACTTTGTATATATTTATAATTACACTAGGTTTATATACACACACACTTCATAGCGTCTTTTATCGCAGTCTTTGAGTACACTCGTTTAGAAATACTCAAGGGTGTGATACTCCCTGAAGCAGTCCGGGAGACACAGTCCAACATCACATTCCCTGCACGTCCACCTGCTATCTGATCTCTCAGGCTCCCTCTGTGTCGTGTTGCGGCACACATGACACCTTCTTCGGGGGTTTTCCTTGTGTTCTGTGGGCGGCACATATTCAGGGAAGTAGCGTTGTGTCAGCCTGGCAATCCCTTCTGCTGCTGGCCTTCGATGGGCGGGGTGTTGCCAGTTGTGGGGGGCAGTCATGTATTCCCTCAACATCTCCCTGGACAACTTGATGCAGAAGTTCTCCATCGTATCCTGCTTGCCGGTGATTGTTGAGTAGAGGATATGGCTGTTATAGAGGGTGAGATCGAGTAGGTGGAAGAATAACTTCTTATACCACCTCATCGTCTTCCTCGCACACTCACATGACGAGATGACAGCATCTGATTTGTCCACCAGCCGCATGTTGATGTTATAATCACAGATGGCCAAAGGTTTCTTGATAGTTTCGCCTGTTGCTCTGTCACGACGTCTGCTGTCTTGGAAGATGGGACGGTGGACTGTTGTGAGGAGGTTCACATCCCGGTTATCCATCCAGGACAACATGAGGACATTGTTAGCCTGCTTGTGGATGATGGACCCCTTTTCCCGCCTGGGTGGTAGTTCTGGCATAAAGATCCGATTCTTCCTGACGGTGCCACAGACCCCTGTAGTGCGGCTATGCAGGAACTTGGCAAGGGAGGGTCTGGTGTACCAGTTGTCCAGGTACAGTATGTGGCCCTTGTCCAGGTAGCCCTGCAGCATGGTGATGACGATGGCCCTAGAAATTCTGTATGTCCTCGTTTCCACCAATTCTGTTTTCTTGCCCATATACAGAATTAGGTCCTGGATGTAACCGGATTGACAGTCACACATCACGAAGGTCTTCAGGCCATATCGATGTCGTTTGCTGGGCATGTACTGCCGGATGCCAATATTCCCACTCCACAGCAGCAAACTGTCATCAGTAATGATCTTCTGATGGGGTTTGAAGGTGGCAGCAAGCATCAGCTTCAGGTACTCAAAAATGGGTCTTATTCTCTCCATTGGGTCCTTCATAGCTCTGGGTTGATTCTGATTTCTGGTGTGGGCTGCCAGGCTGTCAATAAAATGTAGGTTCCCCATTAAGGCTGTGAACCTATTTCGGCTCATTATTTGGCCAAAAATAGGGGTTTGGACGAGAGGATCCCAGGACCAGTACTTTTTTATGGAGGATTTCCTTGTGACCCCCATCAGCATGACAATGGCCAAGAATGTGGAAAACTCCGGGACATCAAGGGAGGACCATGACAGCCTTGAAGAGTATTTTGACTGCTCCTTCCCAGCCATGAAATAATAATTGTACCAGTTGGTCTGGTCAACAATTAGAGCCACGAGATTGGTAGTCAAGAACTACCTGAAGATTTCAAGCCTCGTGGTCTGCCGCCCCTGGTTTGGGAGCGTAGGGCCGGCAATCCCAGCGCCCCCAAAGTTGTAGTCGGTGGGCACAAAGTTGTCTCCATCCACCCAATCCCACACGTCAGGTTGAGCGGCACCTTCGTCGTCAGAGTCGTCAGGAGGGGAGTCACCATCAGGGCGGCGGGAGGGCCCTGCCCTGCCTCTTGCCCCTCTTGTCCCTCTTGCCACTCTTGCCCCTCTTGCCCCTGGCCTCGGCCTTGGTCGAGCCGACCCAGCCCTTGCTCTCGCACCGCCAGGTGTGGGGCGTATTAGGGTCACCTTAGAAGCCCTTCGGCCACGCCCGCGCATGGCCGAGCACGCCCACGTACATTGATAGGGCATTGCGCACGATCAAGGCGTTGTGGCGACGCAGGCGGTGATGGTGTCTGAGTGTCGTGTCTGTGGGAGGTCCCAGGCTGAGGAGAAGGTACAGGTGAGTATGGTAGTGGTCCGGGAGGTGATGGTGGGGGCGAGTCAATCCGGGGTGATGAGGGAAACAGGCGGCGTGCGGGAGGGCGTGGGTGGCGCCGTGGGTGGCGCCATGGGTGGCGTGGTGGAGATGATTCTAGAGCAGGCATATCCTCATCTGTTGCTTCTGAAGAAGAAGTCAATGGCTGTGCTGCTAATATGGCTGCACCCCTGTGCAAGCCATAGAAAGTGTGAGGGGTTGGTGATTTTAGTGGAGAGGGAATGGGGGGTGGTGGGGAAGGCAAACGCGGGGGAGCACCACCACGGCGAGGCACGTGTGGTGTCGGAGCTTTACCCACCTCCTCCTCCTCATCATCCTCACCTCTTCTCTTGTCAGCCCTACGATGAGAAAGTGGAATGTTGATGAAGGCCATGGGGTCTGGGTCATCTTCCTGTTCCTCATTATCCTCTTCCCCACTTGCTGGGGACTCCACTATGTCACGGGGGGGAGCAGGGGAACGATGGCTACTCGCCTCCCTTTGTTGTAACCTGGCGTACCGTTCAGCGATGGGGAGATAGGGTTCCTCTTCATGCATTTCATCATACTCGGCCACAGTGGGACTATATTCGTCCTCTGAATCGTCATTTGATGATCCAGTGTCACTATCAAGCACATCACTCTCCTGAATTATGGCCAAGGCATCGGCCAGGGATATTCCCCTGCATGGGTAACGGCGTGGTAAATCCGACATGGTGTTGCACTCGCGAGATGTATGGGTAAACTGACTTTCCTTCGTCACGCACGTCCCTTGTCCCAACAAACCGAGATTTGTTGGTTGCCATACATTGCCTACATCCTAAGGAATATCCCATACAAATATCCAGCCAATAGCTACCATAGGACAAGAGTGAATGAGGTCGAAAATCGTTGGGAGATAAGTGGGTACAGCGTCTTTCATCACCTCCCTCGCATGACCACCCGCCCGGCAGGACTTGAGGGATAGCTGAGCATGGTCAAGTAAGGGGTACATCCTAAGGTGTGTCTCACACAAATTTCAAGCCTATAGCTACCATAGGACAGAGTAAATGAGGTCGAAAGTCGTTTGGATATAAGTGGGTACAGGGTTTTTCATTACCTCCCCCGCATGACCACCCGCCCGGCAGGACTTGGGGGATAGCTGAGCATGGTCAAGTAAGGCGTACATCCTAAGGTGTGTCTCACACAAATTTCAAGCCTATAGCTACCATAAGACAGAGTAAATGAGGTCGAAAGTCGTTTGGATATAAGTGAGTACAGTGTTTTTCATCACCTCCCCCGCATGACCACCCGCCCGGCAGCACTAGGGTCACAACTGAGTATGGCATTGTAATGCATACATCCTAAGGAGTGTCTCACACAAATCTCAAGCCTCTAGTTCCCATACGACAGGAGTAGATAAGGTCCAAAGTTGCGGTGAAATAAGTGGGTAAAGTGGCGCCACTAATCCCCCCACCACCATCTGTGCGGCCTGGCGGGCCGGTTCACGCGTACCGTCTATGTTCGCCAACACTCTACGGCACCTCCCATCCAATTCTCAAGCCATTTTCTACCATACGAGCCGAATAATAGCGGTTTTAGAGGCTGCCGACACGTTGTCGTCGCTGGAGTCTAGCGTTACATACATTGGCGACGACAATGTGTCGTCGCTGGGGCTCAGTGGGTTAAAAAGGCTTGTACTTCAAAGTCTACATAACCGAATAAATGCCACAGAATACTTTGGCATGGAAGAGTTGGGACAGAGAGAACACCGTAAACAGCAAAACAAGGTTGAGCTGTTAGCCATGGAAGAGGTGCATACCCTGGAAACTAATGACGCTATTGAAATTCCCATAAACAATGCTGCATCATTAATCCACGATGGACGTGCACCAGCAAAGCAACGTATACAGAAAGACTAAATCGAAACGGGAAAAAAGACCAGCTCCAAGATTAATTGTAAGTATAATTTATTACATTTTCTCATGAAAATATTATCTCAATGACAATATTGCTCAATAGTATTTGAACGAATGAAATTTTTTCACATTTTCAGGCACGAAGAAGAGGAAGAAGATGAAGCAGCGATGCATAGTGGTATAAATGAGACGGAACACATCCAACCACGCTGGGAAAAAAGACAAATAAATCCGACACCCCGTTGTCTCATGGTCTCGAGGAAGAGGCACTGCAGATGACGTGCTACTTGAAACAACTGGTGAGCTGGTATCTTTATTTTTCTTAAATTTCCCCTTGTGTTATACTTGCGATGTGTTATATGTTTATGTTCCTAATAATTGTATTGTATCAAGCATTTCAAAGAATTTTCTTTCTTTCACAGAACTAACAGAAGAGAGGGTTGATGCCTTAAAAAGGCTTGTACTTCAAAGTCTACATAACCGAATAAATGCCACAGAATACTTTGGCATGGAAGAGGTGGGACAGAGAGAACACCGTAAACAGCAAAATGAGGCTGAGCTGTTAGCCATGGAGGATGTGCATACCCTGGAAACTAATGACGCTATTGAAATTCCCATAAACAATGCTGCATCATTAATCCACGATGGACGTGCACCAGCAAAGCAACGTATACAGAAAGACTATGTCGAAACGGGAAAAAAGACCAGCTCCAAGATTATTTGTAAGTATCATTTATTACATTTTCTCATGAAAATATGATCTCAATGACAATATTGCTCAATAGTATTTGAACGAACATTTTCAAATTTTTAGGCACGAAGAAGAGGAAGAAGATGAAGCAGCGATGCATAGTGGTATAAATGAGACGGAACACATCCATCCACGCTGGGAAAAAGACAAATAAATCCGACACCCCGTTGTCTCAAGGTCTCGAGGAAGAGGCACAAGAGCGTTCTGTATCTCTTATATCTCATGATCTAGAGGAACAAGAAGACGACCCACTAGCAGATGACGTGCTACTTGAAACAACTGGTGAGCTCGTATCTTTATTTTTTCTTAAATTTCCCCTTGTGTTATACTTGCGATGTGTTATATGTTTATGTTCCTAATAATTGTATTGTAATCAAGCATTTCAAAGAATTTTCTTTCTTTCACAAAATTAACAGAAGAGAGGGTTGATTCCTTAACCCACTGAGTACCAGCTAAATATAAATAAAAGTACATCGAGGGACCGGCCAATTTGGCCAATTTTTCTTTCTTCTAAAATGGAAGAGAAAGGTGAGAAATGAAGAAAACAAAATGTTACTCACCTCGGTCATTTGGGGGTCTTATGGGGGGGGGGGGGCAGCCTCATACATCAGCTGAGATGGTGCGGCCTTCAAACTTCCCGCCCGGCCAGCCATAGCTGAGCGCGGCAGCATGGCAGATGTACGATGCGGCCAGTTTTCGAGTGACGGTTATTTACACCACCCGAGCATAATGTGTGCCTTCATAGTTCATTTAATACTAACATGTATCACATAATGTCATTGTAAGTGAAGTTACAGTGTGATAAGTGCATAGCTATAAGTCTTGTAAAGTGAACACGAGTGGCAAGACCTCGGCACGTCTCCGTTGCCATGGAGACTGGCGGCCATCATGGTCTAGGACAATAACAGAACGCACAAACCGACACACACCCAGCTGACTGACACGCGCCATGAATACTTTCACTTTTCTTGCGTTTCTGTCTTACTCCCATCCTTTATTCCGTTTTCATGTCACTTCCTCTCTTTATTCAGTGTATTACTTTATCATAGGTTATATAGTTATAGAGTATGAGTTTCACACATTGTTTTACGCACCCTTTTCTTGTGTTTCTGTCCTTTATTCAGTTTATTACTTTATCATAAATTATGTTTTATAGTGATAGAATATTAGTTTCACACATTGTTTTACGCACGTTAGAATTTGAAATAGTATATATTTACACTTATTGGTGTCCGTCACGTCACTGTGTTACGTATATATGAGTGTCAATCTCACTTACATATTGTGTTCGGCACTTTGTTTATGTTTATATTTACACTAGGTTTATATACACACACACTTCATAGCGTCTTTTATCGCAGTCTTTGAGTACACTCGTTTAGAAATACTCAAGGGTGTGATACTCCCTGAAGCAGTCCGGGAGACACAGTCCAACATCACATTTCCTGCACATCCACCTGCTATCTGATCTCTCAGGCTCCCTCTGTGTCGTGTTGCGGCACACATGACACCTTCTTCGGGGGTTTTCCTTGTGTTCTGTGGGCGTTCAGGGAAGTGGCGTTGTGTCAGCCTGGCAATCCCTTCTGCTGCTGGCCTTCGATGGGCGGGGTGTTGCTAGTTGTGGGGGGCAGTCATGTATTCCCTCAACATCTCCCTGGACAACTTTATGCAGAAGTTCTCCATCGTTTCCTGCTTGCCGGTGATTGTTGAGTAGAGGATATGGCTGTTATAGAGGGTGAGATCGAGTAGGTGGAAGAATAACTTCTTATACCACCTCATCGTCTTCCTCGCACACTCACATGACGAGATGATAGCATCTGATTTGTCCACCAGCCGCATGTTGATGTTATAATCACAGATGGCCAAAGATTTCTTGATAGTTTCGCCTGTTGCTCTGTCACGACGTCTGCTGTCTTGGAAGATGGGACGGTGGACTGTTGTGAGGAGGTTCACATCCCGGTTATCCATCCAGGACAACATGAGGACATTGTTAGCCTGCTTGTGGATGATGGACCCTTTTTCCCGCCTGGGTGGTAGTTCGGGCATAAAGATCCGATTCCTCCTGACGGTGCCACAGACTCCTGTAGTGCGGCTATGCAGGAACTTGGCAAGGGAGGGGCTGGTGTACCAGTTGTCCAGGTACAGTATGTGGCCCTTGTTCAGTTATCCCTGCAGCATGGTGATGACGACGGCCCCAGAAATTCCGTATGTCCTCGTTTCCACCAATTCTGTTTTCTTGCCCATATACAGAATTAGGTCCTGGATGTAACCGGATTGACAGTCACACATCACGAAGGTCTTCAGGCCATATCGATGTCGTTTTTTTTTTTTTTTTTTTTTTTTTTATATGTGATTGAGGGAGGCAAAAGGCATAACTGCCTATAGCGAGTGCCTCCCCCATAGTTGAAAGAGTGACAGGGCCAAAATCAGGGGACGTTCGAGCCAAAATGCCTGGACACACAGAGTTTGAAGCAATTTAAGTCATAGGAAGAGGGAAAGACTGATTCTGGGAGAGAGTTCCAGAGCTCAGCTGTTGAGTAGAAGAAAGTTTGAGAGTAACGTTTCACTCTTGGGTTGGAGAGTTGCACAGAGTAGGGGTGGGATTGAGTTGCAAGACGGGTACCACGTGCCCTACGTAAAGGAGGTGGTATGCACTGGGATAGCTCTGAGGAACACTGATTATTATAGTTGCGATAGAATAGCGAGAGAGATGCAACATTGCGGCGGAGAGAGAGAGATTGCAGAGAGTTGCTGAGTGGATGGGAGTTAATGATACGAAAGGCCTTCCTTTCAACTTTGTCTAGGAGAGCGGTGTGAGAGGAACCTCCCCACACATGTGAACAATACTCAATACTCAATTGCAGGGCATGTACTGCCGGATGCCAATATTCCCACTCCACAGTAGCAAACTTTCATTAATAATGAGCTTCTGATGGGGTTTGAAGGCGGCAGCAAGCTTCAGCTTCAGGTACTCAAAAATGGGTCTTATTCTCTCCATTGGGTCCTTCATAGCTCTGGGTTGATTCTGATTTCTGGTGTGGGCTGCCAGGCTGTCAATAAAATGTAGGTTCCCCATTATGGCTGTGAACCTATTTCGGCTCATTATTTGGCCAAAAATAGGGGTTCGGACGAGAGGATCCCAAGACCAGTACTTTTTTATGGAGGATTTCCTTGTGACCCCCATCAGCATGACAATGGCCAAGAATGTGGTAAACTCCGGGACATCAAGGGAGGACCATGACAGCCTTGAAGAGTATTTTGACTGCTCCTTCCCAGCCATGAAATAATAATTGTAGCAGTTGGTCTGGTCAACAATTAGAGCCACGAGATTGGTAGTGAAGAACTGCCTGAAGATTTCAAGCCTCGTGGTCTGCCGCCCCTGGTTTGGGAGCATAGGGCCGACAATCCCAGCGCCCCCAAAGTTGTAGTCGGTGGGCACAAAGTTGTCTCCATCCACCCAATCCCACACGTCGGGTTGAGCGGCACCTTCGTCGTCAGAGTCGTCAGGAGGGGAGTCACCATCAGGGCGGCGGGAGGGCCCTGCCCTGCCTCTTGCCCCTCTTGTCCCTCTTGCCACTCTTGCCCCTCTTGCCCCTGCCCTCGGCCTTGGTCGAGCCGACCCAGTCCTTGCTCTCGCACCTCCAGGTGTGGGACGTATTAGGGTTACCTTAGAAGCCCTTCGGCCACGCCCACGCACAGGACCACGGGCACGCCCATGTACGTTGATAGGGCGTTGCGCACGATCAGGGCGTTTTGGCGACGCAGGCGGTGATGGTGTCTGAGTGTCGTGTCTGTGGGAGGTCCCAGGCTGAGGAGAAGGTACAGGTGAGTATGGTAGTGGTCCGGGAGGTGATGGTGGGGGCGAGTCAATCCGGGGTGATGAGGGAAACAGGCGGCGTGCGGGAGGGCGTGGGTGGCGTGGTGGAGATGTTTCTAGAGCAGGCATATCCTCAACTGTTGCTTCTGAAGAAGAAGTCAATGGCTGCGCTGCTAATATGGCTGCACCCCTGCGCAAGCCATAGAAAGTGTGAAGAGTTGGTGATTTTAGTGGAGAGGGAATGGGGGGTGGTGGGGAAGGCAAAATCGGGGGAGCACCACCACGGCGAGGCACGTGTGGTGTCGGAGCTTTACCCACCTCCTCCTCATCATCATCATCACCTCTTCTCTTGTCAGCCCTACGATGAGAAAGTGGAATGTTGATGAAGGCCATGGGGTCTGGGTCATCTTCCTGTTCCTCATTATCCTCTTCCCCACTTGCTGGGGACTCCACTATGTCACGGGGGTGAGCAGGGGAACGATAGCTACTCGCCTCCCTTTGTTGTAACCTGGCGTACCGTTCAGCGATGGGGAGATAGGGTTCCTCTTCATGCATTTAATCATACTCGGCCACAGTGGGACTATATTCGTCCTCTAAATCGTCATTTGATGATCCAGTGTCACTATCAAGCACATCACTCTCCTCAATTATGGCCAAGGCATCGGCCAGGGATACTCCCCTGCGTGGGTAACGGCGTGGTAAATCCGACATGGTGTTGCACTCGCGAGATGTATGGGTAAACTGACTTTCCTTTGTCACGCACGTCCCTTGTCCCAACAAACCGAGATTTGTGGGTTGCCATACATTGCCTACATCCTAAGGAATATCCCATACAAATATCCAGCCAATAGCTACCATAGGACAAGAGTGAATGAGGTCGAAAATCGTTGGGAGATAAGTGGGTACAGTGTCTTTCATCACCTCCCCCGCATAACCACCCGCCCGGCAGGACTTGGGGGATAGTTGAGCATGGTCAAGTAAGGCGTACATCCTAAGGTGTGTCTCACACAAATTTCAAGCCTATAGCTACCATAGGACAGAGTAAATGAGGTCGAAAGTCGTTTGGATATAAGTGGGTACAGTGTTTTTCATCACCTCCCCCGCATGACCACCCGCACGGCAGGACTTGGGGGATAGCTGAGCATGGTCAAGTAAGGCGTACATCCTAAGGTGTGTCTCACACAAATTTCAAGCCTATAGCTACCATAGGACAGAGTAAATGAGGTCGAAAGTCGTTTGGATATAAGTGAGTACAGTGATTTTCATCACTTCCCCCGCATGACCACCCGCCCGGCAGCACTAGAGTAACAACTGAGTATGGCATTGTAATGCATACATCCTAAGGAGTGTCTCACACAAATCTCAAGACTCTAGCTCCCATACGACAGGAGTAGATAAGGTCCAAAGTCGCGGTGATATAAGTGGGTAAAGTGGCGCCACTAATCCCCCCACCACCATCCGTGCGGCCTGGCGGGCCGGTTCACGCGTACCGTCTCTGTTCGCCAACACTCTACGGCAGCTCCCCTCCAATTCTCAAGCCATTTCCTACCATACGAGCCGAATAATAGCGGTTTTAGTGGCTGCCGACACGTTGTAGTCGCTGGGGTCTAGCGTTACATACATTGGCGACGACAATGTGTCGTCGCTGGGGCTCAGTGGGTTAAAAAGGCTTGTACTTCAAAGTCTACATAACCGAATAAATGCCACAGAATACTTTGGCATGGAAGAGGTGGGACAGAGAGAACACCGTAAACAGCAAAATGAGGCTGAGCTGTTAGCCATGGAGGATGTGCATACCCTGGAAACTAATGATGCTATTGAAATTCCCATAAACAATGTTGCATCATTAATCCACGATGGACATGCACCAGCAAAGCAACTTATACAGAAAGCCTATGTCGAAACGGGAAAAAAGACCAGCTCCAAGATTAATTGTAAGTATCATTTAATACATTTTCTAATGAAAATATGATCTCAATGACAATATTGCTCAATAGTATTTGAACGAATGAAAACATTTTCAAATTTTTAGGCACGAAGAAGAGGAAGAAGATGAAGCAGCGATGCATAGTGGTATAAATGAGACGGAACACATCCAACCACGCTGGGAAAAAAACAAATAAATCCGACACCCCGTTTGTCTCATGGTCTCGAGGAAGAGGCACTGCAGATGACGTGCTATTTGAAACAACTGGTGAGCTGATATCTTAATTTTTTCTTAAATTTTCCCTTGTGTTATACTTGCGATGTGTTATATGTTTATGTTCCTAATAATTGTATTGTAATCAAGCATTTCAAAGAATTGCCTTTCTTTCACAGAACTAACAGAAGAGAGGGTTGATGCCTTAAAAAAGCTTGTACTTCAAAGTCTGCTGAACCGAATAAATTCCACAGAATACTTTGGCATGGAAGAGGTGGGGCAGAGAGAACACCGTAAACAGCAAAATGAGGCTGAGCTATTAGCCATGGAGGATGTGCATACCCTGGAAACTAATGACGCTATTGAAATTCCCATAAACAATGCTGCATCATTAATCCACGATGGACGTGCACCAGCAAAGCAACGTATACAGAAAGACTATGTCGAAACGGGAAAAAAGACCAGCTCCAAGATTATTTGTAATAATCATGTATTACATTTTCTCATGAAAATATGATCTCAATGACAATATTGTTCAATAGTATTTGAACGAACATTTTCACATTTTTAGGCACGAAGAAGAGGAAGAAGATGAAGCGGAGATGCATAGTGGTATAAATGAGACGGAACACATCCATCCACGCTGGGAAAAAGACAAATAAATCCGACACCCCGTTGTCTCAAGGTCTCGAGGAAGAGGCACAAGAGCGTTCTGTATCTCTTATATCTCATGATCTAGAGGAACAAGAAGACGACCCACTAGCAGATGACGTGCTACTTAAAACAACTGGTGAGCTCGTATCTTTATTTTTTCTTAAATTTCCCCTTGTGTTATACTTGCGATGTGTTATATATTTATGTTCCTAATAATTGTATTGTAATCTAGGATTTCAAAGAATTTTCTTTCTTTCACAGAACTAACAGAAGAGAGGGTTGATGACTTAAAAAGGCTTATACTTCAAAGTCTACATAACCGAATATATGCGACGAAGCACCTCTCTAAACATCATAGACGACAACTGAACAATGAGATCGAACGTGTCCGCAATATTAAGACTTTACGGACTATTGATAATTTCTATGACCAACAAATAAAAAAAAAAAAAGCTGAACTTGATGAACTGAAGAAAGAGAAAGGCCGAGAAAAGAATATTATACTCCTGCAGTGGCAGTGTGCAAGAAAGCTTCTAAATGGAAACAAAGGCCCAAATCGTAAATAGCCCAAAGCGATCAGCAAGACAACAAAGAGACCAGGCAGGCCATGCCCAGTCGCCGGTTGCTACAGCGAATCAGCCAACCTACAGAAGCACATGGCCGTTTGCCACTCGTACCTAACCTAAGATAATTCAACTCACTCGAGAAGCTGTCATGACCGAAGGACCCCTTAATGGCACGCTCTGAAACCCTCTCCGCGAGCACACTCAGAATGATGACCGACTCCTGTACGCATGCTCTCAACTTTCTCAAAGAAATAGAGAATCGACAATTCCAAGTAACAGGAAATCTCCTAGGCCCGGTCAGGCGAGCTGTCGCCAAAGCAAAACGTAAGTATAATACTATCTATAAATTATTTGAATGTTTCATATTTTCGTGTTTATATTTGTAAAAGTGATGATTCCACGTGTTGTACAACTAATTATTATGTTCTCTGATCGACATTATTGCATGGGGTTCTGTCATATATTCTTCCACAGAATACTTTGGCATGGAAGAGGTGGGACAGAGAGAACACCGTAAACAGCAAAATGAGGCTGAGCTGTTAGCCATGGAAGATGTGCATACCCTGGAAACTAATGACGCTATTGAAATTCCCATAAACAATGCTGCACCATTAATCCACGATGGACGTGCACCAGCAAAGCAACGTATACAGAAAGACTATGTCGAAACGGGAAAAAAGACCAGCTCCAAGATTAATTGTAAGTATCATTTATTACATTTTCTCATGAAAATATGATCTCAATGACAATATTGCTCAATAGTATTTGAACAAATGAAAAATTGTTCACATTTTCAGGCACGAAGAAGAGGAAGAAGATGAAGCAGCGATGCATAGTGGTATAAATGAGACGGAACACATCCAACCACGCTGGGAAAAAAAGACAAATAAATCCGACACCCCGTTACCTCATGGTCTCGAGGAAGAGACACGGCAGATGACGTGCTACTTGAAACAACTGGTGAGCTGGCATCTTTATTTTTTCTTAAATTTCCCCTTGTGTTATACTTGCGATGTGTTATATGTTTATGTTCCTAATAATTGTATTGTAATCAAGCATTTCAAAGAATTTTCATTCTTTCACAAAAATATCAGAAGAGAGGGTTGATTCCTTAACCCACTGAGTACCAGCTAAATATAAATAAAAGTACATCGAGGGACCGGCCAATTTGGCCAATTTTTTGTTTTCTTCTAAAATGGAAGAGAAAGGTGAGAAATGAAGAAAACAAAATTTTACTCACCTCGGTCATTTGGGGGTCTTATGGGGGGGGTAGCCTCATACATCAGCTGAGACGGTGCGGCCTTCAAACTTCCCGCCCGGCCAGCCATAGCTGAGCGCGGCAGCATGGCAGATGTACGATGCGGCCAGTTTTCGAGTGACGGTTATTTACACCACCCGAGCATTATGTGTGCCTTCATAGTTCATTTAATACTAACATGTATCACATAATGTCATTGTAAGTGAAGTTACAGTGTGATAAGTGCATAACTATAAGTCTTGTAAAGAGAACACGAGTGCAAGACCTCGGGGCGTCTCCGTTGCCATGGAGACTGGCGGCCATCATGGTCTAGGACAATAACAGAACGCACAAACCGACACACACCCAGCTGACTGACACGCGCCACGAATACTTTCACTTTTCTTGCGTTTCTGTCTTACTCCCATCCTTTATTCAGTTTTCATGTCACTTCCTCTCTTTATTCAGTGTATTACTTTATCATAGGTTATATAGTTATAGAGTATGAGTTTCACACATTGTTTTACACACCCTTTTCTTGCGTTTCTGTCTTACTCCCCTCCTTTATTCAGTTTTCATGTCACTTCCTCTCTTTATTCAGTGTATTACTTTATCATATGTTATATAGTTATAGAGTATGAGTTTCACACATTGTTCTACGCACCCTTTTCTTGCATTTCTGTCTTACTCCCCTCCTTTATTCAGTTTATTACTTTATCATATGTTTTATAGTGATAGAATATTAGTTTCACACATTGTTTTACGCACGTTAGACTTAGAAATAGTATATATTTACACTTATTGGTGTCCGTCACGTCACTGTGTTACGTATATTTGAGTGTCAATCTCACTTACATATTGTGTTCGGCACTTTGTATATATTTATAATTACACTAGGTTTATATACACACACACTTCATAGCGTCTTTTATCGCAGTCTTTGAGTACACTCGTTTAGAAATACTCAAGGGTGTGATACTCCCTGAAGCAGTCCGGGAGACACAGTCCAACATCACATTCCCTGCACGTCCACCTGCTATCTGATCTCTCAGGCTCCCTCTGTGTCGTGTTGCGGCACACATGACACCTTCTTCGGGGGTTTTCCTTGTGTTCTGTGGGCGGCACATATTCAGGGAAGTGGCGTTGTGTCAGCCTGGCAATCCCTTCTGCTGCTGGCCTTCGATGGGCGGGTTGTTGCCAGTTGTGGGGGGCAGTCATGTATTCCCTCAAAATCTCCCTGGACAACTTGATGCAGAAGTTCTCCATCGTTTCCTGCTTGCCGGTGATTGTTGAGTAGAGGATATGGCTGTTATAGAGGGTGAGATCGAGTAGGTGGAAGCATAACTTCTTATACCACCTCATCGTCTTCCTCGCACACTCACATGACGAGATGATAGCATCTGATTTGTCCACCAGCCGCATGTTGATGTTATAATCACAGATGGCCAAAGGTTTCTTGATAGTTTCGCCTGTTGCTCTGTCACAACGTCTGCTGTCTTGGAAGATGGGATGGTGGACTGTTGTGAGGAGGTTCACATCCCGGTTATCCATCCAGAACAACATGAGGACATTGTTAGCCTGCTTGTGGATGATGGACCCTTTTTCCCGCCTGGGTGGTAGTTCGGGCATAAAGATCCAATTCCTCCTGACGGTGCCACAGACTCCTGTAGTGCGGCTATGCAGGAAATTGGCAAGGGAGGGGCTGGTGTACCAGTTGTCCAGGTACAGTATGTGGCCCTTGTTTAGGTAGCCCTCCAGCATGGTGATGACGACGGCCCCAGAAATTCCGTATGTCCTCGTTTCCACCAATTCTGTTTTCTTGCCCATATACAGAATTAGGTCCTGGATGTAACCGGATTGACAGTCACACATCACGAAGGTCTTCAGGCCATATCGATGTCGTTTGCTGGGCATGTACTGCCGGATGCCAATATTCCCACTCCACAGTAGCAAACTTTCATTAATAATGAGCTTCTGATGGGGTTTGAAGGCGGCAGCAAGCTTCAGCTTCAGGTACTCAAAAATGGGTCTTATTCTCTCCATTGGGTCCTTCATAGCTCTGGGTTGATTCTGATTTCTGGTGTGGGCTGTCAATAAAATGTAGGTTCCCCATTATGGCTGTGAACCTATTTCGGCTCATTATTTGGCCAAAAATAGGGTTTCGGACGAGAGGATCCCAGGACCAGTACTTTTTTATGGAGGATTTCCTTGTGACCCCCATCAGCATGACAATGGCCAAGAATGTGGTAAACTCCGGGACATCAAGGGAGGACCATGACAGCCTTGAAGAGTATTTTGACTGCTCCTTCCCAGCCATGAAATAATAATTGTAGCAGTTGGTCTGGTCAACAATTAGAGCCACGAGATTGGTAGTGAAGAACTGCCTGAAGATTTCAAGCCTCGTGGTCTGCCGCCCCTGGTTTGGGAGCATAGGGCCGACAATCCCAGCGCCCCCAAAGTTGTAGTCGGTGGGCACAAAGTTGTCTCCATCCACCCAATCCCACACGTCGGGTTGAGCGGCACCTTCGTCGTCAGAGTCGTCAGGAGGGGAGTCACCATCAGGGCGGCGGGAGGGCCCTGCCCTGCCTCTTGCCCCTCTTGTCCCTCTTGCCACTCTTGCCCCTCTTGCCCCTGCCCTCGGCCTTGGTCGAGCCGACCCAGTCCTTGCTCTCGCACCGCCAGGTGTGGGACGTATTAGGGTCACCTTAGAAGCCCTTCGGCCACGCCCACGCACAGGACCACGGGCACGCCCACGTACGTTGATAGGGCGTTGCGCACGATCAGGGCGTTTTGGCGACGCAGGCGGTGATGGTGTCTGAGTGTCGTGTCTGTGGGAGGTCGCAGGCTGAGGAGAAGGTACAGGTGAGTAAGGTAGTGGTCCGGGAGGTGATGGTGGGGGCGAGTCAATCCGGGGTGATGAGGGAAACAGGCGGCGTGCGGGAGGGCGTGGGTGGCGCCGTGGGTGGCGTGGTGGAGATGATTCTAGAGCAGGCATATCCTCAACTGTTGCTTCTGAAGAAGAAGTCAATGGCTGTGCTGCTATTATGGCTGCACCCCTGCGCAAGCCATAGAAAGTGTGAGGAGTTGGTGATTTTAGTGGAGAGGGAATGGGGGGTGGTGGGGAAGGCAAAATCGGGGGAGCACCACCACGGCGAGGCACGTGTGGTATCGGACCTTTACCCACCTCCTCCTCCTCATCATCATCACCTCTTCTCTTGTCAGCCCTACGATGAGAAAGTGGAATGTTGATGAAGGCCATGGGGTCTGGGTCATCTTCCTGTTCATCATTATCCTCTTCCCCACTTGCTGGGAACTCCACTATGTCACAGGGGGGAGCAGGGGAACGATAGCTACTCGCCTCCCTTTGTTGTAACCTGGCGTACCGTTCAGCGATGGGGAGATAGGGTTCCTCTTCATGCATTTAATCATACTCGGCCACAGTGGGACTATATTCGTCCTCTGAATCGTCATTTGATGATCCAGTGTCACTATCAAGCACATCACTCTCCTCAATTATGGCCAAGGCATCGGCCAGGCATATTCCCCTGCGTGGGTAACGGCGTGGTAAATCAGACATGGTGTTGCAATCCCGAGATGTATGGGTAAACTGACTTTCCTTTGTCACGCACGTCCCTTGTCCCAACAAACCGAGATTTGTGGGTTGCCATACATTGCCTACATCCTAAGGAATATCCCATACAAATATCCAGCCAATAGCTACCATAGGACAAGAGTGAATGAGGTCGAAAATCGTTGGGAGATAAGTGGGTACAGTGTCTTTCATCACCTCCCCCGCATGACCACCCGCCCGGCAGGACTTGGGGGATAGCTGAGCATGGTCAAGTAAGGCGTACATCCTAAGGTGTGTCTCACACAAATTTCAAGCCTATAGCTACCATAGGACAGAGTAAATGAGGTCGAAAGTCGTTTGGATATAAGTGGGTACAGTGTTTTTCATCACCTCACCCACATGACCACCCGCCCGGCAGGACTTGGGGGATAGCTGAGCATGGTCAAGTAAGGCGTACATCCTAAGGTGTGTCTCACACAAATTTCAAGCCTATAGCTACCATAGGACAGAGTAAATGAGGTCGAAAGTCGTTTTGATATAAGTGGGTACAGTGTTTTTCATCACCTCCCCCGCATGACCACCTGCCCGGCAGCACTAGGGTGACAATTGAGTATGGCATTGTATTGCATACAGCCTAAGTAGTGTCTCACACATATCTCAAGCCTCTAGCTCTCATACGACAGGAGTAGATAAGGTCCAAATTCGCGGTGAAATAAGTGGGTAAAGTGGCGCCACTAATCCCACCACCACCACCCGCGCGGCCTGGCTGGCCGGTTCACGCGTACCGTCCCTGTTCGCCACCACCCTACGGTACCTCCCCTCCAATTCTCAAGCCATTACCTATCATACGAGCCGAATAATAGCGGTTTTAGTGGCTGCCGACACATTGTCGTCGCTGGGGTCTAGCGTTACATACATTGGCGACGACAACGTGTCGTCGCTGGGGCTCAGTGGGTTAAAAAGGCTTGTACTTCAAAGTCTACATAACTGAATAAATGCCACAGAATACTTTGGCATGGAAGAGTTGGGACAGAGAGAACACCGTAAACAGCAAAATAAGGCTGAGCTGTTAGCCATGGAAGATGTGCATACCCTGGAAATTAATGACGCTATTGAAATTCCCATAAACAATGCTGCATCATTAATCTACGATGGACGTGCACCAGCAAAACAACGTATACAGAAAGACTAAATCGAAACGGGAAAAAAGACCAGCTCCAAGATTAATTGTAAGTATAATTTATTACATTTTCTCATGAAAATATTATCTTAATGACAATATTGCTCAATAGTATTTGAACGAATGAATTTTTTTTCACATTTTCAGGCACGGAGAAGAGGAAGAAGATGAAGCAGCGATGCATAGTGGTATAAATGAGACGGAACACATTCAACCACGCTGGGAAAAAAGACAAATAAATCCGACACCCCGTTGTCTCATGGTCTCGAGGAAGAGGCACTGCAGATGACGTGCTACTTGAAACAACTGGTGAGCTGGTATCTTTATTTTTTCTTAAATTTCCCCTTGTGTTATACTTGCGATGTGTTATATGTTTATGTTCCTAATAATTGTATTGTATCAAGCATTTCAAAGAATTTTCTTTCTTTCACAGAACTAACAGAAGAGAGGGTTGATGCCTTAAAAAGGCTTGTACTTCAAAGTCTACATAACCGAATAAATGCCACAGAATACTTTGGCATGGAAGAGGTGGGACAGAGAGAACACTGTAAACAGCAAAATGAGGCTGAGCTGTTAGCCATGGAGGATGTGCATACCCTGGACACTAATGACGCTATTGAAATTCCCATAAACAATGCTGCATCATTAATCCACGATGAACGTGCACCAGCAAAGCAACGTATACAGAAAGACTATGTCGAAACGGGAAAAAAGACCAGCTCCAAGATTATTTGTAAGTATCATTTATTACATTTTCTCATGAAAATATGATCTCGATGACAATATTGCTCAATAGTATTTGAACGAACATTTTCACATTTTTAGGCACGAAGAAGAGGAAGAAGATGAAGCAGCGATGCATAGTGGTATAAATGAGACGGAACACATCCAACCACGCTGGGAAAAAAGACAAATAAATCCGACACCCCGTTGTCTCATGGTCTCGAGGAAGAGGCACAAGAGCGTTCTGTATCTCTTATATCTCATGATCTAGAGGAACAAGAAGACGACCCACTAGCAGATGACGTGCTACTTGATACAACTGGTGAGCTGGTATCTATATTTTTTCTTAAATTTCCCCTTGTGTTATACTTGCGATGTGTCATATGTTTATGTTACTAATAATTGTATTGTAATCTAGGATTTCAAAGAATTTTCTTTCTTTCACAGAACTAACAGAAGAGAGGGTTGATGACTTAAAAAGGCTTATACTTCAAAGTCTACATAACCGAATATATGCGACGAAGCACCTCTCTAAACATCATAGACGACAACTGAACAATGAGATCGAACGTGTCCGCAATATTAAGACTTTACGGACTGTTGATAATTTTTATGACCAACAAATACAAAATAAAAAAGCTGAACTTGATGAACTGAAGAAAGAGAAAGGCCGAGAAAAGAATATTATACTCCTGCAGTGGCAGTGTGCAAGAAAGCTTCTAAATGGAAACAAATGCCCAAATCGTAAATAGCCCAAAGCGATCAGCAAGACAACAAAGAGACCAGGCAGGCCATGCCCAGTCGCCGGTTGCTACAGCGAATCAGCCAACCTACGGAAGCACATGGCCGTTTGCCACTCGTACCTAACTAACGATGATAGAGAGAATGTTTTGGCTGCAGCGAGTAGGTTCTCTAAGAAAAGGCCCCTGCCACCAACAAATGCAAAGAAAACAAACCTATATGATTGTTCCTTCTGCCCAAAATCAGTTAAACGGATCGATATGCACTTAAAAAAAACAAAGACTCCATGGAATACCAGGAACTCCTCAGACACGTACGTAAGGTTTGCTTTCCATAATTCAATTATTTTCTTAACCCGTCCAGCACCAGCGACGCGTCTGGCGCGTCGGCGATGTATGTAACGCACAGCCCCAGCGACGCGTCTGACGAGTCACCCTAATTGCTCCGACCGTAACCTCAGGTGTAGCCACTCGAGAGGGCTCAGATTTGTATGGGAACTGTGTACGTATCCCACGCAACCGTGCCGATGGTTGAAAACTCTCAAAGTCCATGTGCGTGCGCGTGAGCGCGCAATAACCTGTTTTTTTGGGGTAATTGCCTTCAATTTTTTACTCTTGTAAAATACGTTTTCGGGGGCTCTGTAGGACCATTCTTTAAGCTTTTTGAGCGGTTTTTCGTGGTTTTTCCTTCATTCCTAACCCATTCGCTATTGTTTCTGGAATAAAACAATTTTTTGAAAACCAGCCGGGTTCTGGTGAACAAACAATACAAAACTAGCCGGGGCTCCACGGGTTAATCATAGGTCAAACATTAAAGAAATAAAAACAATTCACTTTAAATTAAAGAAACATTGTAATGCAATTGTAATTAATTATATGCAAACTAAAACATTACAACTTTTATTGTAAATATTTTGAATCATTAATTAGACATATCTCACATGAATATTGAATTATTTTCCGGAAAAAAAAAACGTCACCTGCCAAAGTTGAGGATGTGTACCCATATAGCTGGCACCATGCCCGATGTTGCCACTAGAAATTTGTCCTAAACATTTTTTTCTGTTCCTTCACAGCAGTCGCCATGGCCCGGCGAGGACTCTCCCAGGATGACATCTCTTCGATGTTGGACGACTTTGAGGACGCCTCTAGTGATTCTGACAATAATTGCGACAACCAAGCTGAACATGACGACATCGAGGACGAGCTTATAGGTATAGAGCCCACCCACGTTGTCGCTCCGTCGCCACCCACGCCAACCCTGGTGCCGGCGCCAGACACGGATGCCCCCACACCTCCTCGTGCTAGCACTTCGTCATCACCACGTACCACCAGGAGTACTTTGGCGTCATTACGACGTGACTTCTCTTTTAGGGGCAGGGAAGAGCGACAGGAAAGGCAGGCAGTCACGGCTGCCATACAACCCTTCACCCACCCAAAGAAGGCAGGACTACCACGGCAACTTAGAAGGCCTCCCTCCAATTACGACAGTACCGACGATGAAGTGAGTGTGGATGACCTGCCACCCTCCACACCTGCGCGTATCGGTGGACCGCACGCACCTGCCACACCTGTCACACCTTCCGCATCTGCCACAACTCCCAGGGGCACTACCCGATCACCTGACGAAGCTGCAAGAAGTCTGTATGTGGTCACCACCAGCTCAAGACCTGCATGGTATGCAACTCTTGAAGGTAAGAAACTACATATTTTGTATTCATTTTTATTGGGTTTCAAGAATCAAAGTAAATAATATTACAAAATAAGGATCATAATTCTCAACAAAATCTCATTGAAAAGTCGGCCCTCTTAATGTAACGTCAAATAATACTTATTTTGGCATTTTTCGTTTTCCCTTTTTTTTTATTATTTTCATGTGTTTTTGGATGGTTATTTATATGCTGATTTGGTTCATAGGGTGCATATGTATGTTCTTAGTGAGTTTTAAGCATATTCATTGAGAAGTACTTGATTTATGATTTTTTTACCAGGATGTTTGCCCCAAAAAAGTCGGCCCTCTCAAAGTTCAATCAACATAACGTTATAGTATCGCTATCTATTAGTTCCTATTCCAATTTGTGAGTGTTACATGTCTTCTAGTATTTTTTTATAATTGTACATAAAAGTGATTCCACATGTTGTACAACTATTTATTGTGTTCTGTCATATTTTCTTCCACAGAATACTTTGGCATGGATGAGGTGGGACAGAGAGAACACCGTAAACAGCAAATTGAGGCCGAGATGTTGCCAATGGAGGATGCGCATATCCTGGAAACTAATGATGCTATTGAAATTTCCATAAACAATGCTGCATCATTAATCCATGATGGCTGTGCACCAGCAAACCAACATATGAAGAAAGAATAGGTCAACCTGAGAGATGCCCTGATTGTGAGACTGTCCGTTCGATGCCTACGAAGAAATCAGGAGTTTACTGAATTTACAATCAGTGCATACGAGGAAAGAACAACAGGCGTCGAAGATGATAGAGTAGCACGACACAAAACGGGGGCCAAAGACCCCTGCATCTTATACTTAGGCAATACAGAGGCAGCTGCTCTTGAGGCGTACATGAAATATTATCGCCCAGTAGTTGCCACATGTGTAAGGCCAACATGTAAGATGTTTGTGAATCGGGAGGGCAACAACACCAATGGCCAATGTTGCTCTCACCTCTCAGTAGAAAATGTAGGGAAAATCATTGCCAAGAAGGGACTGAGGGCAGGCACTGTTGGGGAGTGGGCAGCCGGAAGCTATGACATGAACAGATCACAGCTGCCCTCAGAGATGAGGATACACCTGACAACAGACAAGCCCTTGCAACCTTGGCCTGCCACAGCATGATAACATCCAGAAAAAAACTACGACTTCACCAATCACAGCACTACTGGAGAACGAGTTGTAAACATTCTAAAGGATCTACGTTGTGATGCAGCATCAGGGTAGGTGTTAATGAGGCATACAAGAAAGTTACTATTTTATTATTTTAATTTGGCAAAATTTACAAATCTATATATCTATTGCCTGACACCACAATCCCCGAAGGGGTGGCCACGAACGAACCGCCCCCACGCACCTCTATCCCCAGTCAGTCGACGCCCCTCCCACCAACCAGCACCGCCTTCGTTCATATACTTCCTCACTCCATCCTTCCACCTCTCTTTCGGTCTACCTCTCTCTCTCTGTCCCACCACCTAGCTCTCGTACACCCTCTTAGTCATTCTCTCGCTTTCTGACAACAATTGCGACAACGAAGCTGAACATGACGACATCGAGGACGAGCTTATAGGTATAGAGCCCACCCACATTGTCGCTCCGTCGCCACCCACGCCAACCCTGGTGCCGGCGCCAGACACGGATGCCCCCACACCTCCTCGTGCTAGCACTTCGTCATCACCACGTACCACCAGGAGTACTTTGGCGTCATTACGACGTGACTTCTCTTTTAGGGGCAGGGAGGAGCGACAGGAAAGGCAGGCAGTCACGGGTGCCATACAACCCTTCACCCACCCAAAGAAGGCAGGACTACCACGGCAACGTAGAAGGCCTCCCTCCAATTACGACAGTACCGACGATGAAGAGAGTGTGGATGACCTGCCACCCTCCACACCTGCGCGTATCGGTGGACTGCACGCATCTGCCACACCTGTCACACCTTCCGCACCTGCCACACCTGCCGCAACTCCCACGGGCACTACCCGATCACCTGACGAAGCTGCAAGAAGTCTGTGTTTGGTCACCACCAGCTCAAGACCTGCATGGTATGCAACTCTTGAAGGTAAGAAACTACATTTTTTTTATTCATTTTTATTAGGTTTCTAAGTATCAAAGTAAATAATATTACAAAATAACGGTCATAATTGTCAACAAAATCTCATTGAAAAGTCGGCCCTCTAACTCCCATTCATTATCACTCATCGGAACTGTATCATCCGCAAACAGCAGTATAAGTAGCTTCCACTCAATTCCCTCCC
>CM064516.1:2845657-2858157 GCA_032716605.1 Paralithodes platypus
ACAATATAAATGCCAACCAATGCTTCGTGATCAACTTATCTTAACAACTAACATACATGGGTTATATCAGACCTTAACGCACAATACAACTGGCCAGCATGAAGCTGATTTTGCAGAGTTAACCAGAGGGGGTATAATATTAATAAAAGGTGGTGAAAGATATGAAAAAAGAGAGAGGTAGGCAGAGGAAAAGATTCTCAGGTGCAGAGCGGGGACAGGTAGCAAGGGATAAGATAGATGCGTTCTAGAAACCAGATCTGAGGGAGAGAGTGGCGAGGAACCTGTATATATATCGGGACTAGGTCGAGCCGCGTGGGAAAAAAGCGGTAACAAGTCCTCTAGCCACTAGCAAGGGAGCTAGCAGCATGGTAAGGACCTCTCTCAACCAACCCCCACGAGGCAGCCAGCCGTGACGTCATCGAGCGGGGCAAAACCACTGCGCGCCCCCCTCTCACTCTGTTCTACTCTCTCTCTCTCTCCCAGATCCCATAATTACTAGTTAATGATAAAACATATACTTTACAATTAAATATATAAAGCCTTGACATGGGTGAAAACAAAGAGCCTTTCTGGACTGCCCATGACACGAGCTTTCATATGAAATAAAGCACACTCTAATACATAAACTGTAGCCCCATCCACTGCCCTGGCGATCCTAGCGAGTCACTGTAGGACAAGCCATGCGGTTCTACCGGAGTGGTTAACGTCACAATATATATATATATATATATATATATATATATATATATATATATATTTATATATTACTTTATTTATGTGTACAATAGAATTATTTCTGAATTTATTACTTGAAGATAACCTGGCTTTCTTGTTTTGTTTTTTCACTGTCAACCCAGGAGCCATTTCCCTTCTCGTTGGAGAGGGTTGTGGCCCTATCAGGTAAGTAAAATTGACAACCTTCATGACTGACATGTGTTCTATGAACATTATACAATTATTGGCAAGGAAAATTATATAAAAGTGTTGTACATTGTGGCAAAGATATACAACTGTATAAACATTCTCATATATTTACATAACAATAACAATGCATGGAAACAATTGCGCATAGCTCGCGAACCAATTACGCTATATTATTTTGGTTTTCACCATTAGAAAGAGCACAATTTTCCGATTCCGGTGATATATACAGTTATATACGTATCCGAGCAAATAACGCAACGACGAGGTGGGGAACAGCTCGGAACTCGGCTAGCGTCGGCGGAACAGAAACGGGTGAAGCGTAAATATTCGAATTTTTGGCTCTTCATTTCAAATATTCATAGCGCAAAAAGTATTTGTCGTAGGAACTTCTAGTTTTTTTATACTCATCAGCATTATTTGCCGTATTCATACAGCCTAAATTTAAAACCTTACACTTCGTAACAACGAAATAAATCGAAAATGTTATAAACCATATCAATAATTTTGTTTTGTTTTCGGTCACTGCTTGAGAACTATTGAAGATAAACAATTTCTGTTTTCAGATTTGGAGAGAGGAGAACAAATACTATTATTTGAGCAAACAAAAATATATGGTCATCACTCACAATTTAGAGATAGGACGGTGTGAAGACAATTGCATGGGAAATAATTGTATTCCGGATTCATTTACACTTTCATATTTCGATCTATTTACTTTTTTTTTTTTTTTATCATGTACTATAAAATATTGATACATATGATACATCACAATAAACAGCATTCTGGTGGATGAAATACAGAAAAACACAAGGCTTCGAAAACTCGCCCAGCCTGGTATTTCATGGCAAATTAGAGAATGTCTTACCATAAGTTATATAATTAAGTTGCCGGAGGTAGGACGGTTAATGGAGCTGGGAGAGGATGCCAGAAAGTCACGCCCTTCAAAACCTTCACAGGATGTAAGTGCTGCCTGTCATCTTCCCGGTCCTTCAGGATACGTTCCGCCCAGGTAAGTACACAAAATTTGAATTTGAAAATAAATTATTATTTATTTTTTTGTATTTAGGGAATTATTGTATACTAATAAATCATGCTACAATTAACTTTATATATGCATTAAAAAAACTTATGTATATTTTTTTGCCCACACTTTTCAGGTGACAGTCAACTAATAATTATACCCTTAGATGATGGGACTCGGTCAGTTCCAAGACTGTGGATCTCGGTCATGGATGAGCAAGGGCCTGCTTCGCCAGTTACACAAACCATCATAAAAGTGCAGGATCACAATCGGATATTGAGGTGAACCAAGCAGCCCTGGAGGGGTCAATCAGTGAAGCATCGACAAGTTCCATCGTCAAGAAAAAGTTAAAAATTGATAGATCATTAATCTGTCAACATTTAAAAAAATGCAATTTATCTATCTATCTTTAGCCTGACGCCGCGATCCCCGAAGGGGTGGCCACGAACGAACCGCCCCCATGCACCTCTGTCCCCAGTCAGGCGACGCCCCTCCCCCCAACCAGCACCGCCTTCGTTCATATACTTCCTCACTCCATCCTTCCACCTCTCTTTCGGTTTACCTCTCCCTCTCTGTCCCTCCACCTCGCTCTCGTACACCCTCTTAGTCATTCTCTTGTTTTCCATACGTTCCATATGGCCGAACCATCTCAAGTTGTTCCTTTTCACACTTTCCAGCACATCTACCTCCACACCACACATCCTTGTTACGTCCTCATTCGTCTGTCTATCCCTCCATGTAACTCCGCACGCACTTCTTAAGTAATGCATTTCCACCGCTTTCACTCTTGGTCTGAGTCTCTCAACCACCATGCTTCGCTTCCGTAAGTCAGTGTCGGGATTACCACACTGTCATGCAAGGACTTCTTCACTTCCATACTGACCACCCTATATCTTGTTATTGCTTTCAGCGTTCCTACAACCCTCTTCCCCTGTTGTACCCTCTTCCGCACTTCTTCATCCATAGTCCCATCTTTACTCAACACACTGCCCAGATACTTAAAAGAGTTGACAATCTCCATAGCCTGACCGTTCAGCTTCACCTCACACTCTGTGACTTCACCCCTTTCGAAGACCATAATCTTGCTCTTCCCCGCATTTACCTTCAAATTCCATTTTTCGCACACTGTTCCAAACTCATTTACCGGACCCTGCAACTCCACTTCATTATCACTCATCAGAACTGTATCATCCACAATCAACAGTATAGGTAGCTTCCACTCAATTCCCTCCCTTTTCAGCGATACACCAACATCCACTGCTCTTGATATTATTTCTTTCATGACTCCATCCATATATACAGTGAACAACCATGGGGACATCACACACCCCTGTTTCAAACCAACATTCAGGTCAAAGAACTCGCTCTGCTCACTCTCCACACGTACTGCCGCCTTTGCACCCTCATTACATGCTCTTCAATGCTTTCAGCAACTTGCCATCTACTCCGTATAATCTAAGTACTTTCCACAAACCTTCTCTATCCACTCTATCATAGGCCTTCTCCAAGTCCATAAAGGCAACATACACCTTTTGTTTCTTCTCCAGATATTTCTCCACAACACAATTCAGGGTAAACATCTGATCTACACATCCTCTTCCCTTCCTGAAACCTCCCTGCTCGTCGCCTATCCATTTCTCCGTTCTCACTCTCACTCTCTCAATCACTACCCTACTGTATACCTTCCCTACTACGCTTAGAAGACATATTCCTCGGTGGTTACCACACACTCCTCTTTCCCCTTTGTCCTTATATAGGGGGACTATTATGCCAGTTGTTACGAACTGGCACTCGGGTACACAAGGGCTCTCAATCGGACTCGAATACGGCTCGCTGCCACAACGGAACCACACGATCCCAACCCCTGAGTACTGCCAGCCGAACAAAAAACACCAATACCCTCCAGAGTTCAATCTGCTATAACGGGGTATACAAGAACTCGGTACTAGTGTTCAACAACAGACTAATAAAGAGACAGGAATTATCTAGTCTGGTCAACAATCAAACAATGAAGTAAAAAACAACAACACCAAAGAATAGTGTTGGCCGAAGCCGAAGTAATCCACCCTTGACTATGAACTTAAGAAGTCCTCCACCCTCTACTTCGGATCGGCACTATTACGTTACGTTAATTAATAGTCCTTAACCCTCCCACATCCAGCAACTTAATTATCTAACTTACGGTAAGACATTCTCTAATTTGCCGTGAAATATCAGGCTGGGCGAGTTTTCGAAGCCTTGTGTTTTTCTGTATTTTCATCCACCAGAATGCTGTTTATTGTGATGTATCATATGTCAATGGAAAGAGAAATATTTATAGTAGATGATAAAACAAAAAATAATGTAAATAAATCGAAATATGAAAGTGTAAATGAGTCCGGAATACAATTATTTCCCATGCAATTGTCTTCACACCGTCCTAGCTCTAAATTGTGAGTGATGACCATATTTTTTTTTTGCTCAAATAATAGTATTTTTCTCCTCTTTCCAAATCTGAAAACAGAAATTGTTTATCTTCAATAGTTCTCAAGCAGTGACCGAAACAAAATATATATATATTTTGATTGATATGGTTTATAAATTTTTTTATTTATTTCGTTGCTACGAAGTGTATGGTTTTAAATTTAGGCTGTATGAATACGGCAAATAATGCTGATGAGTATAAAACAAACTAGAAGTTCCTAGGACAAATACTTTTTGCGCTATGAATATTTGAAATGAAGAGCCAAAATGCGAATATTTAAGCTTCACCCATCTCTGTTCCGGCGATGTTAGCCGGGTTCCGAGCTGTTCCCCACCTCGTGGTTACGTTATTTGCTCGGATACGTATATAACTGTATATATCACCAGAATCGAAAAATTGTGCTCTTTCCAATGGTGAAAACAAAAATACTATAGCGTAATTGGTTCGCGAGCTATGCGCAATTGTTTCCATGCAGTGACCGACAAAAAATAAATAGATATGGTTTATAACATTTTCGATTTATTTCGTTGCTACGAAGTGTATGGTTTTAAATTTAAGCTGTATGAATACGGCAAATAATGCTGATGAGTATAAAACAAACTAGAAGTTCCTAGGACAAATACTTTTTGCGCTATGAATATTTGAAATGCAGAGCCAAAATGCGAATATTTACGCTTCACCCTTCTCTTTTCCGCCAATGCTAGCCGGGTTCCGAGCTGTTCCCCACCTTGGCATTGGTTTATTTGCTCGGATACGTATATAAATGTTTATATCACCGTCATCGGAAAATTATGCTCTTTCTAATGGTGAACACAAAAATAATATAGCGTTATTGGTTCGCGAGCTATGCGCAATTGTTTCCATGCATTGTTATTGTTATGTAAATATATGAGAATGTTTATACAGTTGTATACCTTTGCCACAATGTACAACATTTATATAAATATATAAATATAATATATATATATATATATATATATATATATATATATATATATATATATATATATATATATTTTGTTACGTATCTTGATCCTCAAGTGGTTAACTTGATGAATCTAGATAGCACAGAGATATATATTAAGGTATCAGTCAGCTGAAGGCAAAACAAAAGTAAAATCTAATAACATTATTTCCTGTTGTTGCTTCCTTTCCTTTTGGATCTTAGGACTTGGTATCCTTTATTGACTGATACTCTTTAATTATGAAAAATACTGAAACTAATTAAAGTCATGTAGTATTTATAAAGAATTATTATTTAACCGAAGCTTAGTAGGCTATGGTTATGAACCGAAGAAGTATATCTAAAGAAGGACTATTAATTCTATAAAAGTCTTGAAAAATAAATATTAAAGTAAGAATATTTCTGTCTCTTACACCTTTTGAAATGAATAGATAGTTTTCTTAAATGTCCTTTTATTTATATTTAATGTAATTATTCTTGGTTCTTGTCTTACGTTAATAGTATTATATTATTATCATCAGGATTAATATCAAAGTCACATAAAAAGTTAGATATATTTAATAATTAGTTAAATGTATTTCTTAACCACGTAACATTGAGGTTTGATTATGAGTAAATTAAGTTACAGGATCGTTTCATAGATTCGATTCAGGTCTCACTCAAATAATATGAAAAGCAAAAATAATATTTTGAAGCTAAAAGAATTTTCTTCAGCTTAGGAAATCACTAGAAGTAATATTAACACAGCCATGTTAGTCTAAGGCGATATTACTAATATGAGACAATAGCATCACCGTACTAAGCACCGTTAAGCAATGTAAGCTTAATTAAAAGAATATGAAAGAACTCGTAAGTATTAATCTAAAACAATAGTATTACGTTCATCATAACCCAATTACTTAAAGAGTTGCTTTAGTCCACAAGTTAGTCAACTAAAATAGTTAAGTACATAATAATAGCGTTAACGTTAATTCGCAATCAAATAGTTAAGCACATAATAGTAGCGTTAACGTTAATTCCCAATCAAATAGTTAAGCACATAATAGTAGCGTTAACGTCCCAATCACATATCTCACTAACCAACATAACGTAAGTGTTTACACGGAACACACTTAACACACACATATATAATCTGACTGACAGTCACAATCCCATTATAATACTTCACCCCGTCTTCCTCCAGCTGCAAGTTCACCTTCCCCAACTCCAAATGAGACTGATTTGAATGCCCACAACTCGGGTCTTATATACTAAACAATGATGGTCTAGGAACGAATCAGGAGGCGGGGGGTGGTGCCCGCTCCAATCATAGCTCCTCGAGTCGCATAACAGGTGCCTGGTCCATTCACAGCTCCTGGCATCGATCATACGTCCTAGCGTCGGTCATCAAGTAGTTTGCAGGGTCCCCTATGATGCACGCAGGTGTGAAGGCTTGTTTGCTGGTATGTGGGCTAGCTGGTTTCCCACTCGCTAGTTCGCTCGCTAGTTTGCTTTGCCGTTTTGGGTAGTTTGGCTCCTTCAACTCTAATTCTAACTCTTAAATTAACATACAGGGCTCCGTATGTCAGACCTCCCCCTAGAAAAGAGTTTAAGGAGTATAGTACATAATATTAAACATAATACATAAATAGATTCACCACCAGATTGGCAACAGCAAGATCATAATGAGGATATAATAAGGATATCACCCAAAGTAGGCAACGTCTCCAGGTACCACATCAGAACATAGCCGGAACGTAGCTGGAGCGTTATTCGAACTGCAAGGCATTATCTCACAGCTGAAGGCTTAAAAGCGCACTACAAAAGCATGATATTTACCTCGCTACAAGGGAGAGCTAATTGCCAAAATCCTCTCATTAAATTAAACATACTGCTGTATGAGGCCAACCTGGTAAATGCAATCTTTGATCCGTGGCAGTGGGTAGGTATCGTTCTTTGTGACAGCATTAACTTGCCCATAGTCCCTACAAAACCTATGGCTCCCGTCTGGCTTCGGCACAAGTACGACTGGACTACTCCACTGGCTTAAGGCCCTAGTGATCAGTTCGTTAGATAACATTAAGTCAAGCTCGACCTGCAGTATACTCCTGCGTTGTGGCGAGACACGGTAGGAGGATAGTTTAATGGGAGTTGCATCCCCAACGTCGATGTCGTGCACGGCCAAAGAAGTGAGCCCTGGAGTATCACAGAACACTCTGGGAGACTGAGATAAAACAGAGATTAGTTGGTTCGCTTGATCAGAGGGAAGATGACATAGTTTAGATGGTAATTCCCCCCAAGCTACTGAATTATTCTGAAAATTGGATAGGCTCCATGACAAGTCAAAGTCTGCATGGATACCTTCAGGCTCTGGAACAGTCTGTTGCGGGTCAGTAAGAGAACTGAAGACTTCGTCCGCACCAGGCTGTTCACAGGTCCTGACATTCACTGCCACAGTGGGAGAATCTGGAGGAGAGGAATCAGGGGACCTATGGTAGGGTTTCAACATATTTATATGGAATACTTGCGTGGGCTTTCTCCTGTCTGGGGTAGTTACTAGATAATCGGTAATGCTCACCCTCCGAATGATCTTATATGAGCCCCTGAACTTGGCAGATAAAGGTTGGCCAAAAAGGGGGAGCAGGACCAAAACCTCATCACCGGGCTGAAACTCCCTCTCACAGGCTTTTCTGTCATACCATTTCTTCATGGAGCTTTTAGCCACGGTCAAGTTTTGAGCGGCAAACTCACATGAGGATCTCAGCCTGGTTTTGAAATCTGAAACATACTTGAGGAGGTTTTGGTTCCCCTCCTGGCCAACTAGGCTATCCTGCAATAGCTGCAAAGGACCTCTTACCTGGTGACCGAAAACTAGTTCATTAGGGGAAAAACCCAGGGATTCAGTTGGAACCTCACGAGTAGCAAATAAAAGAAAAGGTACCCCCTTATCCCACTCAACTCCGGTCTCTGTACAATACTTACGTAACATTCCCTTTAATGTCTGATGATATCGTTCGAGAACCCCTCGACTCTCTGGGTGGTAGGTGCTAGACTTAACATGCTCGATACCCAACTCCTTCAGGGACTGCTGGAAAATGTTAGAGGTAAAATTAGTTCCTTGATCACTTTGCACCTCATGGGGGAAACCCATTCTGGTGAAGAATTTGAGCAGTTCCTTGATGACAGTTGGAGCAGAGGTAGTCCTTAAGGGTTATAGCCTCTGGGTAGCGAGTTGCCATGTCCATGATAGTTAATAAATAAATGTTACCTTGGGAAGTCTTAGGCAATGGGCCTACAATGTCCACTACCACCCGAGTAAAAGGATTCTCGAAAACGGGCAAGGGCACCAGAGGATGTACAGGCACCTTCTGATTGGGTTTTCCTGTCATCTGGCAAGTGTGACACACTCTACAAAACTCCACTACATCTGCACGCATTCCTGGCCAGTAAAAGTGGGCTCTGATTCTGTCTAGAGTTTTTCTCACACCTAGGTGTCCTGCCAATGGTATACAATGTGCCATTTCCATGATATCTCTAAGACAAGGTTTGGGGACTACTACTTGATGGACGTCCCAAGCCCCGTCATCGATTGGTCTGTGTGGCGGTCTCCATCTTCGCCACAATACTCCTCCTTTGAGGTAGAAACATTCACCACCCTCCTTCTCACATTCCTCTTCACTCATGGCCCTGGCAGCTAACTCCTTGCATTCACTATCATCTCTCTGTAGCTCTACCAGGCCACTAGGACAATTTGGAGGGGTTTCATGGTCATCGTTAGGGTCAAGATAAGCCATAAAGGTGTCAGATAAATCAACCTCAGTCACATCATCAGGCACAGTTGCAGCGTCATTCACACTCTCATCATCCCTTTCATCAACTCTTACATTCGGTACATTTCTGTCTGAGGGAACTGCTACTTGAGACATTGAACGTGTGACAGCACACACAGGGAAAACAGTTGGCAACTCCTTGTCGAGCTCACCGGTTAGTGGCTCGTTAACAGGGGAAAGTGACAAAATGGGGTCTGGTCGGACCTTCTCACCTGCTACATCATTCCCCAAAAGGAGTGTTACCCCAGGCACAGGGATATCTTGGGACCTACACAAGCTATGGTGGCCTCACCCTGTAGTAACTCACATTCAATTTCGCCTTTTACCAAGTATGCATAAAACTGGCCTCCAGCACCTCTCATTACAACTGGTTCGCCAGGTGGGCACTCAGTGTAAGGATTCACCATGAGGGTGCTAGTAGAACCTGTGTCTCTCAGAATTTTTACCTCATGCATACAACCATTTAATCTCACGTTGCCAGATGAAATAAAGGGACGGTAACTGTCCTGCACTGATGGTGAAATTATTATTGGCTTAACCCTAGTGGGTTGCACCACACATGCTACTACACCCCTGTCTAGATGATTTACGTTAGCTGCTAGGTACTCCTTCTGTCGGGAGTCATGCATTTAAGGAACTTTTGGTGCTAGGTACTCCTTCTGTCGGGAGCCCTGCATTAAATGCACATAAGGAATTTGAGATACGGCAGCAACTGTCTACCCCGATCTCTCGGTTTTCTCCTTGGCCCAGCACTGATAAGCTAGGTGGCCTCTCATGCCACAAAAAGTACATACTTTAGGGATAATGGGAACGTTCCCTCTTTGAGCATTACTATTACTTTGGGGCCCACCTCTGTTACCATTGCCCTGAGTCGCATTTTTAGTTGGGGGAACAATTCTATTTTGGCTAGCTGGGGAAGACGTTATAGGCTTGTGACTGGGTCTGTCAGATTTGTGATTGGGATACTTAAAATTAGAACTAGAATTATCGTAGGGCTTCTTTCCACGAAATTTGTTGTTGAGCACGTATGTGTTAGCCATGTCAGCGGCGTCGGCAAGACAATCTACCTTTTTCCCCTTTAAATGATAGGATACAGAAGAATCAATTTTCCATAGGAAATTTTCTAACAGGACCAACTCCTTCAGATCGTTGTAGCTTGTGACTTTCTTACTCTTGACCCAATGATTGAAAGTTTTAGTCATGGTCCTGGCAAATATCTTATGGGTTTCTTCTACTTTCTTCTGGTTTTTACGGAAAGATTGCCTGTAAGCCTCAGGCTGCAATTGATAGGTTTTTAGGATAGCTTCTTTGAGATTGTCATAATCCTGCCTAACTTCTGCTACTTCTGACAAATACGTGGCTCGAGCCTGCCCTGTCAAAACGGTTTGCAACATAAAAGGCCATTGAGCTCTTGTCCACTTCATACCTCCAGCAACTTCCTCAAACAAAACAAAGAAATCCTGCACATTATCCTCAGTGAAAGGTGGAATGACACTAGTCATAGTCAATCCCAGAGGGGGAGCAATTAAGGGAGCATTTGTATTGACATTTAGTTGAGCCGTACGATATTGATATTGATATTGTTCGGTCGTTGCACTGGCATTTATTCTGGCTAGTTCTATATTTAGTTTGGCTAGTTCCAGTACCTGATCACCGGTCAAACCAGGTGGCAATTGTTCATCAAGTTGGCTAGGTTTACTAGGGATCCCACCAACTGCTCCGTCTCCCTCCCCGCCTTCTACAGGGAACAGGTGGGTTTTTATGGTCTGAGCCACCTCTACTTTGGACATGTGTGAGACAGTTAATTGGAGATGTGAGGCAAGCACTTTCACTTCGGATTTTGACAGACAGTCAATATCAGGGGCTGTGGGTTCTGATTCTATGAAAACTCGAGCATCTTCGTCATTAATTAGTTGAGGCATGATTAATATTTGATTTTTAAGTGAAACGTTAATGAAACTGAGTGAAACTGTATGAAACGAATCCTGGCGAGGTCGCCACTCTTCTGTTACGTATCTTGATCCTCAAGTGGTTAACTTGATGAATCTAGATAGCACAGAAATATATATTAAGGTATCAGTCAGCTGAAGGCAAAACAAAAGAAAAATCTAATAACATTATTTCCTGTTGTTGCTTCCTTTCCTTTTGGATCTTAGGACTTGGTATCCTTTATTGACTGATACTCTTTAATTATGAAAAATACTGAAACTAATTAAAGTCATGTAGTATTTATAAAGAATTATTATTTAACCGAAGCTTGTAGGCTATGGTTATGAACCGAAGAAGTATATCTAAAGAAGGACTATTAATTCTATAAAAGTCTTGAAAAATAAATATTAAAGTAAGAATATTTCTGTCTCTTACCCCTTTTGAAATGAATAGATAGTTTTCTTAAATGTCCTTTTATTTATATTTAATGTAATTATTCTTGGTTCTTGTCTTACGTTAATAGTATTATATTATTATTATCATCAGGATTAATATCAAAGTCACATAAAAAGTTAGATATATATTTAATAATTAGTTAAATGTATTTCTTAACCACGTAACATTGAGGTTTGATTATGAGTAAATTAAGTTACAGGATCGTTTCATAGATTCGATTCAGGTCTCACTCAAATAATATGAAAAGCAAAAATAATATTTTGAAGCTAAAAGAATTTTCTTCAGCTTAGGAAATCACTAGAAGTAATATTAACACAGCCATGTTAGTCTAAGGCGATATTACTAATATGAGACAATAGCATCACCGTACTAAGCACCGTTAAGCAATGTAAGCTTAATTAAAAGAAAATTAAAGAACTCGTAAGTATTAATCTAAAACAATAGTATTACGTTCATCATAACCCAATTACTTAAAGAGTTGCTTTAGTCCACAAGTTAGTCAACTAAAATAGTTAAGTACATAATAATAGCGATAACGTTAATTCGCAATCAAATAGTTAAGCACATAATAGTAGCGTTAACGTCCCAATCACATATCTCACTAACCAACATAACGTAAGTGTTTCCACGGAACACACTTAACACACACATATATAATCTGACTGACAGTCACAATCCCATTATAATACTTCACCCCGTCTTCCTCCAGCTGCAAGTTCACCTTCCCCAACTCCAAATGAGACTGATTTGAATGCCCACAACTCGGGTCTTATATACTAAACAATGATGGTCTAGGAACGAATCAGGAGGCGGGGGGTGGTGCCCGCTCCAATCATAGCTCCTCGAGTCGCATAACAGGTGCCTGGTCCATTCACAGCTCCTGGCGTCGATCATACGTCCTAGCGTCGGTCATCAAGTAGTTTGCAGGGTCCC